>WNGS01137507.1:0-15691 GCA_020271785.1 Procambarus virginalis
AACCATACAACTTTACGGTGAAATACAAGCCAGGTGCAGGCAATCCGCTGATTACATCAGTCGACATCCTGCCAACAGTTTCACCATCACCAAGCATCAGCAAGTTGCCGAGGAATATGTACACTCTGTAACCTGTGATGCAGTCCCTAAGGCTCTCACTCTTGACGAAAATCGTACTGCAACCCTAGAGGACCCAACTCTGCAAGCAACAGTGGATGCATTGACTAAGAAAAAGTTTCCACGCATCCCACCCTCAGGAGTTGACCAAGATGCATTCAAAGCACTTGAACGCATCCAGACAGAATTAAGTGTTACGCAACAACGCGACACCGTGCTGCGAGGTACTCGTATCGTCATTCCAGCTGTTCTCCAGCAACGTGCTCTGAAGCTTGCACATCAAGGACACCAAGGTCTTGTAAGGACCAAACAGCTGCTACGAGAAAAGGAGGTGTGGTTTCCTGGCATTGATCGTCAAGCTAAGGACATGCATGATGCCTGTGTCCCTTGCCAGCTGCAGTGGATACTTCAAGACCAACACCTCTACAACCTTCACCACTACCTGCTGCACCATGGATGGAAGTATCGATGGACTTCTGTGGACCGCTACCAACTGGAGAGTACTTGATGGTAGTCATTGATGATCACTCACGTTATCCAGAAGTAGAAATCATCACTTCCACATCTGCAAAGGCTGTCATCCCGAACTCGACAAGATCTTTTCAAACTTTGGCATTCCTGAAGTTGTCAAGACGGACAATGGACCGCCATTTAATGGACAAGACTTTGTCAACTTTGCTGAGCATATTGGATTCAAACACCGCCGTGTGATGCCACTACATCCTCAAGCAAATGGAGAAGTAGAGAGATTCATGCAACCTCTCATGAAAGCTGTACGCTGTGCTCATGCCGAAGGACGATCCTGGAAACAAGCTATGTATGCTTTTCTCAGGAACTACCGTGCAACACCGCATGGAACACTGGGCAAGTCGCCTGGCGAACTTTTTTTGGACGTCCTATGAGGATCGCACTACCTGTCATGCCAGCCAGGTAACGGATAAAAACGTCTCGCTCAGAAGGATGCACTAGCCAAGGGCAAAATGAAAATTGCTCATGATCAACGTGCAAAGGAACAATTCATAAAGGTTGGAGATACTGTTCTCGTTAAAAAGAAAAAAGAGGGAAAGTTAGATATGCCGTATGATACAAAACCATATAAAGTGATTAGTGTAAAAGGAACTATGGTAACAGCGAGTAATAGAGATCATAGTATAACACGTAATATGGCTTATTTCAAAGTGATTCCAATAGTGTAGAAAATGATGAAGTGCAAAGTCGTGCAAAAGAAAAAGAAAATGAGTTATAACTCGATAAACAATTCATCGAGGGTATTCTTGTACTTAAGGACTCTCGTCCAAAACGACATGTTAAACGCCCTACACGATATGATGATTAATTGTGTTCCTATGTAATGCAAAGTATTTACTTGTTATGCTAACTAAATTTAATATTGTTTGAATAAGCAGATCTCTCATTCAATATTTTGTAACTTTGTATTACAGTTTCTTTCATGTTTGTTTAACATTGCATATGTATTTTTAACATTGAAATCCTTTGTGGTAAAGATTGTTTAATTCTTTGTGTGTTTAATTAATGTTAAATGTATGCAATATCTCTTGATATGTTAATAACTTACTTTGTGTCAATAACTTTGCTTTGTGCTACAAGCATGGTAGACATCCTGTATTCATTCTTTTTAAAGAAAAGGAGGGATGTCATGTTCACAGAAAATGGTACCATCCGTTTTCTATGTGCGGCGGCTGACGCCACTAGAGAGAAGGTAAACAGCGCACAGGACGCTACCAGCTTGGGAGCTACTCTATCATGTTTATTTATTATTAAAGTCAGTAACCAGGAATGACTTTACATCAACCTTACTACCAAGACTATCTCAGCTATACACAGACCACATCTCTACTACCGCTGTCCCTCAAGCCCTCAGAACCTACACCGAATCGACTAGGCTGAGTTCCGTAAGTTACAGAGGGAGGATCCTTCATTAACACCATTATTCTTCCAGGCTGAGATCAACCTGACAGTATCCTGGGTTCTTCCTAGAATCAGTTGCTCTACCGCAGGTACAGACCCAGTAAGCTGAAGGAGGATGACGATTGGCAAATGTCGAACAACTAGTGGTTCCCACCAGCCTACGGCCCAATATTCTACACCTGGCCCACGGAGCACTTTCTCACTATGGTTTTAACAAAACCTACCACGGAATCAGACAAGCTACTACTGGTCAGGTATAGTTAAAGACGTCAAAAGTTACGTGCAACAGTGTCATACATGTCAGATGGCAGGGAAACCGAACATCTCTATTCCTAAGCTCCGTTGACTCCTATCCCAGTGCCTTCGCAACCTTTCTACATATAACTGTGTTGGTCCTTTACCCCAGACCAGTTCTGGCAACGCCTATATACTAACTATCCTATGTCCTACCACCAGATTCCCCATAGCAGTTCCTGTAAAGAACATTACGGCTGTTACCGTGGTGAAACAACTATTGAAGATCTTCACCCAGTATGGATTTCCAAGAGAGGTTGAAAGTGACTGTGGCACCAACTTCACCAGTGATCTCTTCAAGAAGACACTGGAAGAGTTCAACATCACACAGGTATTGTCCAGCCCCTATCATCCTGCTTCACAGGGTTCTCTTGAACGTAGTCATCAAACGATAAAAGCACTCCTAAAGAAATTTTGCAATGAAACCTTAAAAGACTGGGATAAACAATTTGACCTCATCATGTGCATTTCAGAAGTCTCCCCAATGAGTCTCTAGGAGTATCTCCTTATGAGATGCTCTACGGACGTAAGTGCCGTACTCCTCTCAAAGCTTTTAAAGACTCTACGTAATGCCACCTTCAGTGACCCTCAGAATGTGCCCCAGTTTCTTCAAAACTTAAAGCACATTCTAAAGAGAGTATGTAAATTTCTAATGACAATCTATTGAAAGCTCAGGAGAGGATGAAGACTCATTTGACCAACACAGCAAAATAAGGAATTTAAACCAGGAGACTTCGTGTTGGCATATTTTCCTATCCCAGGTTCTCCATTGCAAAATAAGTTTTCAGGATCCTACCGCATCAAGGAGTGCAGAAACAACCACAACTACGTTCTTGAGACTCCAGATAGGCGGCGGAGAACCCAGTTGTGCCACGTCAACCTCCTGAAGCAGTATCAAGTACTCCCCCCACTGTGTTAGTATCATTATCCACATTTAAAGGTCCATACCTCCATAGTGAGACCTTCCCTGCTTCTCCTCCCAAAAACACTAACACTGAGTCAGTGCCTCCCACTCGGAAATCCTAACTGATCTTCATAAATATTTGCAGGACTGTAATAGTGCTCCTCTCATCAGAATCTTCAAGGAACATCAGAAGTTGTTCAGCGATGATCCAAAGGAGTGTAATGTAGTTCAGCGACATCCAGCTACTCCTGACACCGGCCGATTCGTCAACCTTTTCTACCGAATCAGCCCGAGCAAAAAGGAAGTTATGCGTGCTGAAGTACAGTACCTCCTGGATCATGGGCTGGCCACCCCTTGTGAGTCCCTTGGGCCTCACCCTGCATCTTGGTGCCGAAACCGCACGGTAAAGTGAGGCTGTGTACCGACTACAGGAAATTGAATCTTGTGACTGTCAAGGATGCTTACCCATTACCTAGAATAGATGACATCCTTTACGCCATTGGTAATGCTCGGTATTTATCCCAACTAGACTTACTCAAGGGATACTACCAAGTATGTTTGACAGACCGAGCTAAGGAAATATCTGCCTTCACCACTCCTTTTGGCCTTTACAGATATAACGCGCTTCCATTTGGACTATGTAATGCCCCAGCCACCTTCCAGCGAGCTGTCAACCGCGTCATCCATGGCCTAGATCACGCCAACGCCTACTTGGATGATATCATTGTGGCAACTAACACCTGGAACGAACATCTGCTCCAGCTGCAACGATTGTTCGCCAAGCTCCTGACATCCGGCCTCACCATCAACTTGGGCAAGTCCACCATTGCTAAAGGTAAAGTGCGTTATCTTGGTCATGTGATAGGAGTGGCAACCTAGCTCCGTTAAACATACACACTCAAGCCATCCAGCATTACCCACAGCCACCACAGGAAACAGCTCCTGCGCTTCCTTGGTCTTGCCTCCTACTACCGTAGGTTTGTGAAGAATTTTAGTATGGTAGCGACACCATTGATCACTTTAACCAGCCCCAAGCAACGGTATCATTGGACCATTCAGCAAACCAATGCTTTTGAACAACTAAAATCTCTGCTCTGTTCTAATCCCATCTCTCCTCGCCAGATATCATGAAGCCTTTCATCCTCATGTCGACGCAGTGGCACCGGCATCAGGGGCGTCCTAATGCAACAATGAGGCGAGAAGTTCTTCCTGTTAGCTACTACAGCTACAAGTTGAAGCCTCACCAGAAGAACTGCAGCACTATCGAAAAGAACTTCTCTCCATCGTCCTGAACTTACAGCACTTTGAATCTTACCTACAAGGTGCTCGGTCTACACCATCTACTCGGACCACAATCCCCTACGCTTTTTGCAGCAAGCCCAATTCAACAATCAACGACTTCTATGATGGGCTTTGTATCTGCAGAATTTCAACCTGGAGATCTTCTACATCAAGGGTTCTGACAACATCATAGCAGACGCCCTCTCCAGAGTCTATGAGGTAGAGGCAGCTACACATACCACTCTACCATCAGAAGAAGTAACTTAACCTGTAAGAGCAGGCTTCGGGGAGAGTTCTGACGGTAATTTCTTTCAAGAGAGATTGAGCCTGCTCTTCCCTACATAAAGTTACTCAAATACATGCAACAATAAGATGCTACCTTCAAGATACGTATACCAGTAGCACAAAACGTTTTGACCAGGGGGTAAAACGTACCCTTCACACTCCCTCCTGCCAGCTCACCACCGTCGTCAACCACCAAACTACCATTTCCACCCTGACTCTTCAGATTGGTGACCCGCCGACTGCACACCTGCACCTCAGCACCTCAGCGCCCTCTACCTAGCCGATGTCTGGGCTTGAACCAGTCATTGAAGTTAGAATATTCTGTGCTCTCAAGCTGAAAACAACCAACTGATATACGCTCTGTTTATTAGTGGATGTTCTCGGCCAGCGCTCTATTCTCACCACCATTTACTATTTTGTCTAATGTAGTACTATTTATTTTATATTGTGTTCTTGTATTTATCTTTGTTTTTTGATTGCACTGTACATTGCCATGGGACTTGTCTTTATTTTATTTGTGTTTAAAGTAAATTAAAGTTTCATTTTTTATACGATTTGTTTTACGTGTTCCTCCCTCTCACTTACCACAGGAAACAAGCCAAGCAGTCAACATTTTTGTTTTCCTTTTTTTCTCTAAATGTGATTAGGCATAAACTTCAGCCAAAGTGAGGACTGCATTATCTACACTTTCCCATCACAATATATATATATATATTATATATAATTGGTATATATATATATATATATATATATATATATATATATATGTATATATATATATATATTTATGTAAATACACAACATGCACAATTAATACACAACTTGCATAATGTAATCAAAGTTGTGTATTGAATATATTTGGCTAAGTTGTGTACTGTGTATATGGGGTAATTGCATTGTGTATTTGTGCTAGTCGTGTTTTTTAGGTATTTGGGGTAATTATGTATTGTGTGTATTTGTGCTGGATATATATTTGATTACATTTATGCAAGTTGTGTAATTATATATGGAGGAATTGTGAATATGCACCTTTTGTATGCTGATTGTCATTTTGCAAGTTGTGTAAATATATAGCAAGTTTGGATATGTTAATTGTGCAAAGGTGTGTATTAATTACACAATTTGGGTAACAATTGTCCATGTTTTATAATAATTTTTGTGTGAATAGTGAATTTATGTAAGTTTTGTTTTTAATTGCTGAAGTGGAACTGATGCAACTGTACTCTTGTGCAATAGATTTTCATGTGCAAGTGTGAAAGTGCATTTTGGTTTATAAGTCAATGTGTGGGTATTTTGTGAAAATTATGTTTGTGTAATTTTATTAAAAGCGCATTTTGATTGTATGAGCGTACATACAACTTGCTATATTTGTGCAAATATTTTGCTTAAATGTTATACATTGAGTGTACAAGCAATATTTGTGTAAATGGTATATTTTGTGTGCAACTGATATATTTTGTATGTAAATGTCATACTTTGTCATTAAATGGCATATTTTGTGTGTAATCACCTATTTGTACTTGCCTATTTGTGCTTGCGGGGGATGAGCTCTGGCTCTTTGGTCCCGCCTCTCAACTGTCAATCAACTGGTGTACAGGGTCCTGAGCATACTGGGCTCTATCATATCTACAGTTGAAACTGTGTATGGAGTCTGCCTCCACCACATCACTTCCTAATGCATTTTTTTGTCAACCACTCTGACACTAAAAAAGCTCTTTCTAATATCTCTGTGGCTCATTTGGACACTCGATTTCCACCTGTGTCCCCTAGTGCGTATGCCCCTTGTGTTAAATAGCTTGTCCTTATCTACCCTATGAATTCCTTTGAGAATCTTGTTTGTGGTGATCATGTCCCCCCTAACTCTTCTGTCTTCCAGCGACGTGAGGTTTAACTCCCGTAGTCTCTTCTCGTAGCTCATACCTCTCAGCTCAACCTGTCCTCTTAAAAAGAACGTCACTTTTGGCTCGTATGCGCGATATGGCCAAATTTGGACGTAATTTGAAATGAAATCGACTCACAAAAGTGACGTTCTGTTCCGTTTTCTATTTGAGTCGTCCGGCGTGCGCACAGAGGTTATGAGAGGACACTTTAAATTAACGTTTTTCATAACGTTTTGAAACTTTATGAGAATTTCCAGCCCACCTAACCTATCAGAGGACCCTTAACTTACTGTTGTTGAAAAAAAAATCCTAAATTTATTTGCATATTTTTTTCATTTTCAAATTACGTCCTAATTCGGCCATACTGGCAAACTGCTAAATGCGACGTTCTTTTTAAGAGGACAGGTTGCTCAGCTCGGGATACAAGTCTGGTGGAAACCTTTGAACCTTCTCCAGTTTTGTCTTATGCTTGACTAGATATGGACTCCATGCTGGAGCTGCATACTCTAGGATTGGTCTGACATATGTGGTATACAAACTTTTGAAAGATTCCTTACACAAGTTTCTAAATGACGTTCTTGTGTTGGCCAACCTGGCATTTGCCGCTGATGTTATCCTCTTGAAATCGGCATCAGGGGACAGCTCCGGCGTGATATCAACCCCCCAAGTCTTTCTCTCTCTTTGACTCTTGATGAATTTCATCTTTCACATGATACAAGGTATCATTGTATACAGGTATCAAGGTATCACCTATCTGCATGTAATGAAAATAGGTGTAGAGAGCAGGAGACCAGATACAAGGTATCTGGTCTCCTGCTCCCTACACCTATCTTCATTACATTACATTTGCTTGGGTTAAACTCTAACAACCACTTGTCTGACCATTCCTTCAGTTTGTCTAGGTCTTCTTGAAGCCGCAAGCAGTCCTCCTCTGTCTTAATCCTTCTCATAATTTTGGCGTCGTCAGCAAACATTGAGAGGAATGAGTCTATACCCTCCGGGAGATCATTTACGTATATTAGAAACATGATAGGATCGAGTACAGAGCCCTGTGGGATTCCACTGGTGACTTCACGCCAATCTGAGGTCTCACGCCTCACTGCAACTCTCTGCTTCCTATTGCTTAAGTACTCCCTTATCCACTGGAACACCTTACCAGTCACTCCTGCCTGTCTCTCCAGCTTATGCACCAGCCTCTTATGGGGTACTGTGTCAAAGGCTTTCCGACATTCCAAGAAAATGCAGTCCGTCCAGCCTTCTCTCTCTTTCTTAATCTTTGTCACTTGGTCGTAGAACTCTATTAAGCCTGTAAGGCAAGATTTACTCTCCCTGAACCCATGTTGGCGATTTGTCATGAAGTCCCTTCTCTCCAGATGTTTTACTTGGTTTTTTTCTCACGATTTTCTCCATCACCGTGCATGGTATACAAGTCAAGGACACTAGCCTGTAGTTCAGTGCCTCTTGCCTCTTATCTGTCACCCTTTTTGTATATTGGGACCACATTAGCCGTCTGCCATAATTCTGGTAGGTCTCCCGTCTCCAGCGACCTACTATACACTATGGAGAGTGGCAAGCAGAGTGTCTCTGCACACGCTTTCAATACCATGGTGAAATCCAGTCTGGACCAACAGCCTTTCTCACATCCAGATCCAACAGGTGTCTCTTGATCTCATCTCTCGTAATTTCGAACCCTTCCAAGGCCGTCTGGTTTACTGCCCCCCTCTCTTAGCACAGTGACCTCACCTTGTTCTATTGTGAAGACTTCCTGGAACCTCTAGTTGACTTCTTCACACACCTCTTTGTCATTCTCTGTATACCTGTCCTCGCCTGCTCTAAGTGTTATTACCTGTTCTTTCACTGTTGTTTTTCTTTTGATATGACTGTGGAATAACTTTAGTTCGGTCTTGGCTTTGCTTGCTATATCATATTCATAATTTTTCTCTGCTTTTCTTCTCACACTAACATACTCATTTCTGGTTCTCTGGTATCTCTCTCTCTCTCTCTCTCTCTCTCTCTCTCTCTCTGCTCTCTGGTGTCCTGTTATTTCGGAAGTTCCTCCACGCCTTTTTGTTCAGATCCTTTGCTTCCATACATGCCCTATTAAACCATGGATTCTTCTTTTGCTTCTCGGATTTTTCTTTTTTGGCCAGGATGAACCTGTTTCTGACACTTTTTGGGTGACATAGTCCATCATTTCTTGTTCAGACATAGCTCCGAGGTATGTGTCCCATGGTATATCCCTTAGGAAACTTCTCTTCTCCTCATAATTTCCCTTTCGGTATGCCAGCCTTTTGTTTCCTAGTTCTTTTCGGGGGGAGATAAATCCTAGCTCTACCAGGTACTCGAAGATCAATACACTGTGATCCCTCATTCCCAAGGGTGCTTCCAACCTAACTTCCCTTATTTCCGACTCATTTAGCGTAAATATCAGATCAAGTATGGCTGGTTCATCTTCCCCTCTCATTCTTGTTGGTCCCTTGATGTGTTGGATTAGAAAGTTTCTTGTTGCCACGTCCAGCAGCTTAGCTCTCCATGTATCTGGACCTCCATGTGGGACTCTGTTCTCCCAATCCATCTTCTCGTGGTTGAAGTCTCATATGATTAGTAGTCCAGATCCATTCTGCTATTATTTTTATTTATTTATTTTATTTTATTTATTTATATACAAGAAGGTACACTGGGTTTGTGAGAATACATTGAATAGTACAGTATTTACAGTCTTGTAAAGCCACTAGTACGCGCAGTTTCGGGCAGGTCCTTAATCTAACAGATAATTTTAAGTAGGTAATTTCTATCAGAATTAATAAATGATAACAAATACATTGCAAGAAAAAAAATGAGATGAGAGAGATTATAAGTTTATTAAAGCACATTGGTATATTACATCTCTGATTGATTACATTGACGGCTTGATTGGTAATTTAAATAAGATTAATAGACACCGTACAGCAGATTAACAGCACATATAAGAAGACAGCAATGATCACAATAAATAAAGATGTTCAGATGGGGCACATAAAGATTGGGAGATTGGGTAGCAATAGATACAGTGCAATTATAAAGCAAAAGGTAAAAAACTATGAAGATGAAATTAGGTACTTTTTAGTATTGTTTTTGAATGACGCAAAAGTTGGACAGCTATTCAATTCATTAGGGAGTGAGTTCCATAGACTGGGTCCCTTTATTTGCATAGAGTGTTTACACAGATTAAGTTTGACTCTGGGGATATCAAAGAGATGTTTATTTCTGGTGTGGTGAAAATGGGTCCTGTTACATCTGTCCAGGGAGAGTTTCAGAGCAGGATTTGCATTTAAGAACAGGGTTTTGTAAATGTAGTTGACACAAGAGAATTTGTGGAGTGAGATTGTTTAGCATGTTTAGGGAGCATGTTTATTGACAGAAGCTGCTCTCTCTATTATGTTAATGGTGGCCATGTTGTTTCTATCATATTTCATTCCACTGGCCTTTAGAAACTGGCCAGGAAGTTTGGTAATATTCATGGGTTTGGTGATATAACTTTCGTTTATTGCCATATTGTTGTGTACAAATCCGAGTAATTGAGTTATATTTTGTGTTTATCTTTGTTTCATTTTTTATGTCAATAATATTTTACGTGTGAAACACAGGTGTTGAGACAGGTGTACGGCAGGTGTTAAAATAGTGGTACAGCAGATGTTAGGTTTTATGTTTCTTTTATTACAGTAACGATCGTTTTATTTTTATATTTTGACTTTGATCTTGTTTACTCATAAGCACATTGACTTTAATGTGGCGTTTTGTTTATGTTGTGTTTAATAGTGGATCAGCTGGGTATGTTGTGTTTAATAGTGGATCAGCTGGGTATGTTGTGTTTAATAGTGGATCAGCTGGGTATGTTGTGTACAGTAGTGGATCAGCTGGGTATGTTGTGTACAGTAGTGGATCAGTTGGGTATGTTGTGTTTAATAGTGGATCAGCTGGGTATGTTGTGTACAGTAGTGGATCAGCTGGGTATGTTGTGTACAGTAGTGGATCAGTTGGGTATGTTGTGTTTAATAGTGGATCAGCTGGGTATGTTGTGTACAGTAGTGGATCAGCTGGGTATGTTGTGTACAGTAGTGGATCAGCTGGGTATGTTGTGTTTAATAGTGGATCAGCTGGGTATGTTGTGTACAGTAGTGGATCAGCTGGGTATGTTGTGTACAGTAGTGGATCAGTTGGGTATGTTGTGTACAGTAGTGGATCAGCTGGGTATGTTGTGTACAGTAGTGGATCAGTTGGGTATGTTGTGTACAGTAGTGGATCAGCTGGGTATGTTGTGTTTAATAGTGGATCAGCTGGGTATGTTGTGTACAGTAGTGGATCAGTTGGGTATGTTGTGTACAGTAGTGGATCAGCTGGGTATGTTGTGTACAGTAGTGGATCAGCTGGGTATAACCGCAGTACCCTAATTAACGTAACATGTTAAATATCGAGTTTCTGCACATACTCTCAAGCGTTCTCCATGTCTATAAAACTGTGAACTACAATTCCAATCCTAACCTTAAGTGTCTCCTAGAAGGCTGTAATAGTCTTCTAATAATAATATGTAACAGTCTAGAAGGCTCACAGTCGCCACACGAGAAACAAATATATTTTTAATATTCCTAGAGTGAGACTCGATCAAAGCAGAAATGCTATGCAAATCAAGGATTCCAAATTGTGAAATGACCTCTTAAATATAATTAAAAGCTTTGCATCTCCCAACCAGTTTTAAAGAGAGACTAAGAAATGTTTACTTAATACCATGTAACTAATTTCACTCACTTTTTTCCTCATAATAATATATTTCAGTGATACTGTTGTTAAATTTTTTTTACTACTAATTATGCCAATGACCAAAGCACACACCAGAAGATGAGGAGACGACTGTCACGTGGGGGGGGGGGCTCATGTATTTTTAATGTTGTTTAGGGGGAATAGAGGCTATTACCTGAGCCAAGGGGAATTCAAGGAGTAGGGAAACAATCTATCTTGAGGTTATCCTGAGATGATTTCGGGGCTTAGCGTCCCCGCGGCCCGGTCCTCGACCAGGCCTCCTTTTTGTTACACACACCTAGGAAGCAGACCAACTCCCAGGTACCTATTTACTGCTAGGTAACAGGGGCATCAGGGTGAAAGAAACATTTTGACCATTTGCCTACGCCTTCACCGGGGATCGAACCCGGAACCTCAGGACTACGAATCCGAAGCGCTGACCACCCAGCTGTCAGGATACCTAATACATAAATGACAAATATATATTAATAACACGCGACATTACATAACATAATTCACTCCTTACAACTGAAGGTCATTATGAAGGTATCCTGTCGCCTCCAGGGTATTGGGGAGAGTGTAGGGTATCCTGTCGTCTCCTGGGTATTGGGGAGAGTGTAGGGTATCCTGTCGTCTCCTGGGTATTGGGGAGAGTGTAGGGTATCCTGTCGTCTCCTGGGTATTGGGGAGAGTGTAGGGTATCCTGTCGTCTCCTGGGTATTGGGGAGAGTGTAGGGCATCCTGTCGTCTCCTGGGTATTGGGGAGAGTGTAGGGCATCCTGTCGTCTCCTGGGTATTGGGGAGAGTGAAGGGTATCCTGTCGTCTCCTGGGTATTGGGGAGAGTGTAGGGCATCCTGTCGTCTCCTGGGTATTGGGGAGAGTGTAGGGCATCCTGTCGTCTCCTGGGTATTGGGGAGAGTGTAGGGCATCCTGTCGTCTCCTGTTTATTGGGGAGAGTGTAGGGTATCCTGTCGTCTCCTGTTTATTGGGGAGAGTGTAGGGCATCCTGTCATCTGTGTATTGTGGAGAGTGTAGGGTTTCCTGTGATCTCCTGTATATTGGGAGAGTGTAGGGTATCCTGTCGTCTCCTGTGTATTGTGGAGAGTGTAGGGTATCCTATCGTCTCCTGTGTATTGTGGAGAGTGTAGGGTATCCTGTGATCTCCTGTATATTGGGAGAGTGTAGGGTATCCTGTCGTCTCCTGTGTATTGTGGAGAGTGTAGGGTATCCTATCGTCTCCAGTGTATTGAGGAGAGTGTAGGGTATCCTGTCGCCTCCTGATATTGGGTAGAGTGGCCCGCGACCTAAGACAACAACAACGGTCATCTGTACATCCCAATGGGACCATGTTCTCCACCATGCGATAAGTATCTGCACATAAAGTTGAACAAATAAACATATATATTATTATAAACATACTGAATACATATTATATATACATACATATAATATTATAAATATATTCATATAATATTATAAATTACTAAAGTCAACAAGGGATAAATCGACAATAATCACAAATAGGGGAACAGAACCTCTACCCCACAAAACCAACATGGAGACATGTGGCAGCTGCTTTAAGTCCCTTCTGAAGTGTTGTAGGGATTGTATAAGTATACTGACACACTTTGTATAAGTATAAGTATACTTTGTAAAGACTTTGTATAAGTAAGACTTTGTAAGACTTTGTATAAGTATACTTGAATACTTGTTGTGTGTCAAGTAAGATCCCAAGTCATATTTGGAGTGAAAGTACAGGAACAGGAATTATAATGTATGTGTTTTTGTGGACTTGCAAGTGTTTAATGTTTTGTAATATTGTAGAAAATACCAGTGGAAAACTGGGCATTTCTCTGGTGGCGAGGTTAGGTGCCTGTTGACAGCTGCAAGTCTTCGTCCAGTGTTTCTTGTCTCGTGTTGAGTGTGTAAGACATTTCGATAAGTTCGTGAATATTGCATAATATATTCTGATTGCAACTGACAAGTTTGTGTACACGACCATGTGGCAGGTCATGTCAACCACCACCTGTCTGACCTCCCTACACCACCATGTGGCAGGTCATATCAACCACCACCTGGCTCCCTCCCAACACCACCTTCTTCAGCGCCCTCGTCCTCCACACAAGGCAGGTAACTCCTCGACCCTCAAGTGTCACCTTCACCTGAGGTGCTTGTGATATATTGGATGAAAATGTGATCATTCGTATAGGTATTACATTATGTATGTTTGAGGATTTAATGTTACGAAGACTTCACTAATTCTTGCGAATAATTCTCTTTCATGTCTTTACAGGTAAGTGCACCCAAACAGCTCCTCGCGGGACAAAGTTCTTCCAATTTAAGGTATGTTCCTTGGAGCTACTCGAAACCCCTAATCCGTTCCTTTGAGGCACTCGAAACCCCTAATCCGTTCCTTGAAGGCACTCGAAACCCCTAATCCGTTTCTTGGAGGCACGCGAAACCCTAATCCGTTACTTGGAGGTACTCGAAACTCCTAATCCGTTCCTTGGAGGCACTCGATACCCCAAATCGTTCCTTGGAGGCACTCGATACCCCAATCCGTTCCTTGGAGGCACTCGAAACCTAATCGTTCCCTGGAGGTACTCGAAACCCCTAATCCGTTCCTTGGAGGCACTCGAAACCCCTAATCCGTTCCTTGGAGGCAGTCGAAACCCAAATCCGTTCCTTGGAAGTACTCGATATCCCCTAATCGTTACTTGGAGGTACTCGAAACCCCTAATCCGTTCCATGGAGGCACTCGATACCCCAAATCCGTTCCTTGGGGGCACTCGAAACCCCTATTCGTTCCTTGGGGCACTCGAAACCCCTAATCCGTTCCTGGAGGCACTCGAAACCCATAATCCGTTCCTTGGAGGCACTCGGAACCCTAATCCGTTCCTTATAGGCACTGGAAACCCTATTCGGTCCTTGAGGCATTCGAGACCCCCTAGTTTGGTCCTTGGAGGCATTCGAGACCCCTAGTTCGGTCCATGGAGGCTTTTGAGACCCTTTGTTCGGTCCATGGAGGCATTCGAGACCCCTAGTTCGGTCCATGGAGGCATTCGAGACCCCTAGTTCGGTCCTTGAAGGCATTCGAGACCCCTAGTTCGTTCTTGGAGGCATTCGAGACCCTAGTTCATCCATAGAGGCATTCGAGACCCCTAGTTCGGTCCATGGAGGCATTCGAGACCCCCAGTTCGGTCCATGGAGGCATTCGAGACCCCTAGTTCGGTCCATGGAGGCATTCGAGACGCCTAGTTCGGTCCATGGAGGCTTCGAGACCCCTAGTTCGGTCCATGGAGGCATTCGAGACCCCTAGTTTGGTCCATGGTCCATGGGTGTAAATAAAGTTTCCGACCGACTTGTGAAAGTACGAGTATAGTCTGTTTTGAGTCACCGTGCCTGCTGCGCCTCGCTGATCACAGTCATCAAACAGAGGTCGTCTCAAGTGTTGAAAGGTGAGCAGGTGGTACTCTGCGTGATACCACCTGGCTCTACTGAGAAGGGTGATACTACCTGGCTCTACTGAGAAGGGTGATACCACACCTGGCTCTACTGAGAAGGGTGATACCACCTGGCTCTACTGAGAAGGGTGATACAACCTGGCTCTACTGAGAAGAGTGATACAACCTGGCTCTACTGAGAAAGGTGATACCACCTGGCTCTACTGAGAAGGGTGATACCACCTGGCTCTACTGAGAAGGTGATACCACCTGGCTCTACTGAGAAGGGTGAGACCACCCTGGCTCTACTGAGAAGGGTGCTTGTGTGTGTAGACACACTAGCACACGCACACGTATGTATGTAATGTGTCATTATTGTGATATTCTGTGGATGTCATGAACCCTTCGGTAACCTGGGAAGAAACTCGCCTTAATTCCCTTGGGAGAGCGGCAGTGTTGGGTCTGCTCTGTCTGGCTGACTGTTGTCTAATGTGTTAAGACGTATGGTCGGTCGATCGGACGGGCAAGAGTCTGTGGTGCATATACCTTCTCGCCCACACCAGTCACGTGTTTCCGTTGTTCCAAGTGTATTAGCACTAAGTACTCTACACAAACATTTATTTTGTTGTACTCACGATGTTGACGTTGATCCTTTACATGAATATTGATACCCTAAACCATTTGGCTACATACTCAAGTTACCTGCTCCAAGGTTCTGTACTATTTGGCCCCCTGCATAAATTATTTAATCCCTGAAAAGAACCCGTACATTACATTCCTT
>WNGS01137509.1:0-12666 GCA_020271785.1 Procambarus virginalis
TCCATTACATGCACCCGCCAAATCCAATATTTATTAATGAAAAAGGTTTACACACAATTCAAAACCATCCCGTCCTCGATTAGAGTCCATTACATCCAGTGGTCGATCCCTCGGACGCATTCATAAATTTTTACATGCTGTTAATTTAAAACGGGAATTTTCTCAAATATAAATTAATATATATTAGCATATTGTGCATATATAGGCATAGGTTAGGTGTTTAGGTTCTGTTCGCGATTATTTGAATTTGTAATACATGGGCAAAGCATTTACAGTGTTGTGGTTCGAACAAAATTCGTCAGCAAAGCACTTGTTCCGGAACTTTAACACCATCAGTTGAATCGTGTGTAAACCGTTTTTCATAAACATGGGGTGTGGCAGGTGTATGGAATCACTTGGGTCTTGGTTTGAAGGACGGGCTGCTCAAAACTGATGACGTTCGAATACTTCTGGAATAAGTGCTTCGCTGACGACTTCTGTTTGAACCACAACACTGTAAATGCTTCACCCATGTACTAAAACTACATTGATTGACAACAGAAACTAAACACCTAACCTAAGCAATGCCTAAATATGAACAGTATGCTAATATATAACAAATAATTTGTAAATGAGAATTCCTATGTTAAAGAAAATGTTAAAATTGATTCATGCGTGTTGGGGTCGATCTCTGCATGGAATGGGCTTGGTCTGAGGATGGGTTGCGTGAAAATAGGTTCTGGTCCAGGTGAAACCATGATATGTAAGAGCAGTATGCTTAGTTCTCCAGTGTAACCCTGGAATCGTGACCTTCATCCCTTCCCCTCCTCCCAAATGTCAGCTCGAACCAGTTCCAGGCAAAACAGAAGCAGCATCGCCAAGAAACGGTCTGTCGCAATAATGGCAGTAACTATAATGCAAATAAACATTTTTTATTATACTCTAATCTCATTAGAGGTGAGTAACAACCCTTACGTCATTCTCCACAATGAAACTGCAGCCCGACCCAAACAACATGGCTCCCTCTGGGGATACTCAACTGTGAAATTGAACAGGGATGTACACAATGGAACCGCAATTGATACAGACGCTTCTCCTATCGCACTATCTTGGTGGAAGGTGGTCACATAATTGCATTGAAATTCTTGACCAGCCATGGGGGCCCCTCATCATTTGTACGGCTTGCTCCTCCCAGGCCCAATTACCTCCATTCAATTCCCTTTAACTGGCTATTTGAATAAGCAGCAGCCAACGATCATTGCCGGTGACCTTAACGCTCACCACCCAGCCGGCGAGAGCTGACCACAAAGGGAGACAACTGTTCAATTTAATGCTGACCAGTGTTACGGTGCCCTCCCATATCTCTTTCGTTTGCCTGCTTTGAGTCATATCAACTCTCCCTACTGATTCTCTGAGGTACAGGGAAGTCTGTTGGTATATGTGGCGACCAGATCGGCCGCCAGATAAGGGAGAAAGTTACATTATAAGTTGTAATAAGGGGAAATTGGCGCCCTGATATAAATGAGAGTATCCCCTACTGCAGATATGACGTTTTGGAAGGGACGCTAGCCGTGTGCGGATTGGGTGGCTTGGGTCACGGGCGACCAATCAGAGCCCGCCGTGACGTCACAGTGCCCCGGGCGGCACCAACGTCAGAGATGACCTGACTGTGGAGGCGAGAGGGCGCACCTCGGTCAGCTCTCAAGGAGATGAGGCTCTACAAGCCTTTCTCAGTGGATTAGAGCTAGCCATCGCAGCCCACCTTGTATATTGGAGACCCTGCGCTTTTGGGAAGCAAAAAGGAACCAAGTTCATTGAGCAAAGGAGTGCAAAACTTGAAATAGTCGGCGGCGACGCTGGACGTTGAGGGCCTAGCTGTGACCGGGTCACATCCACTGAGGGTGTTGGAGGGACGACACCATTCCTAGGACAAGGAGCAACGCCTCGTGGAAGGGACGAGTGTGTGAACATGGTGATTAGCTCAGTGCCATTGGTGAACCAGGATTGGGGTAGCTGAATCTCGGGGATTGGAACGGTGACGACGCGAAGGCTTCACGACACCCGAGGACCTGTGGAACGTTCCTGGATCGTGAAGGACCGACTCGGGAAGCGTGGGAACCTCGCACCATCGAGGGACAGGCGTCGTGAGCCAGGAATGTAAAGGTAGATCATTTTCCCTCCCATTACCCCTTGCGTGAGTAGGCTAGATAATTCACAATATATACTTGTGTATGTGGCAATATGACATTATTACTTTAGTAGTAGAATAGGCTGCAGGGCAGCTTGTGCCCAGGACTGTTAGAGAGGACAGTGTGTGTGTGGACGGCAGGACAGTGAAGAAGAGGTGCCGACGTGGTGAATAGGCCCTTCTGGGAGTGTGTGCGACTCCTGTCTTCTGCCCAGTTGAAGGAGTGGCTGAAGGTCGCGAAAGAAGAGTTGCTGACGATCTCCAGATTTATTATCCTTATTTTCATATTCATGTATTGCTTGTGATTGTATGTGTGATCATGCAATTTGTGTCAGTAAATTCACACATTTTATTATTGTGTTTAAGTGTGCCTCCATTATGATATTTCTCTGAGCATACATGAAGGTTATCATAGTACCACCTAGGGAACAGCACGTTCCCTATGGAAGTTCTTATTGCCTGGAGAGTGGTAAAACAGCACAGACATATAAAAAGTGTACCCTTACCCATCCGATCAGTATCGTGCTGCCTGGTGGCAACAAGTAACGTAGTGGCTAGAGAGAGATAAAGCTACACAGACCTTCATGGGAGAGTACCTGGGCTGACAGTTCAGTAGCAGATCTATGGGAGTAGCAACCCTCTGGCAACGAACAGTATAGAGTATACCCACTGAGCTGCATTGCTGGGGTGCAGATATAATAACCCAGCTGGCGACCTTGTTAAGAAGATAGAAGACAGGCGGGAAAGGAGTTCCTGCAACCTTTTTGTCTGGTAGGCAAGACTCAGGGAGGTTATTGTTACAAGGTAAGCCTGAGTCTTCCTTCCCTCCTCCACGGTCTAAGCCGGAACTGCTGATAGCAGTTTCCCTGTGGTTGACTGGAGGGCTTCCAGGGTGAATCAGTGGCACCCCCTTCAGTGGTGGAAGCAAACACCTGCGGAGGTGGGCATTGCTGGTCCTCTCCTGTGGGACCAAGGAGACTCCGTGAATCCCGGGAGTCGGAGGGGCTGAGTGTTCGGCCTTTGAGCCCCTAGCAGCCGAGTGCTAGCAGAGCCCTGGCCCCACCCCCCGTGACACCAGGCACCTCACTTGCCAGGGCCCCCACTTCAAAACCTACATTGCAGGCAACATTAGGGATACACTAGACGTTGTCCACTAACCTGGACTGCCTTATGTTCCACTGCAGTGTGACCCCGGTAGGATTTTGCTCTGACCATATTACAGCCATAATTCAACTCCAAACATCCCCATTCAGATGTATAACTCCACCTAGACCCAGACTCGAGACTATGGAACTTGATTATTACAATCTTGCTAACAGATGACTAGGTGGTAGAGTTGGACCATCTGTCCGCACGAGCTATTGACCAGGCCGTTGCAGGTATTCATGGGCGCATATTAGAAGCAACGGTGGCAACATGCCAGAGAACCACAACCAAAAGTCTAACCACCATATGACCAAGGAAAGTAAAGGCAAAATGAAGTGTCCCAACATATCTGTCTCGGTCACCAATGGAGTGGTACATCCCCGGCACTTCTCGCACAGTCCCTGAAGACATTATTGCCCTTATGATAATTCACAGACGGCACATATGAGGGAATCTGGTCATGCTGGCGAATTAATATAGAGGGAACCCTAGGTGCCTTCTGGAGAAAAATTAAATAATTGTGAGGATTGCCAACTATACTAACTCGCCTCATATACACACCTACCTGGATGAGTACTCTGAAGAACTATCAGAAAACATTGAAGATCTAAAATACAAGCAGACCTAATGGGGTTGGTTTTGTAAAGGTTCTCCCCCTCACTGTCTGGCCGTTGCCGCCGTGAGGGCTTGGTGGCAGCTGCTGGAGTGTGATGCACCATGGGTCAGTCCTGTCCTTTTGCAGCCTTATGCTCCTGCTGCTGCCTTTACCAATTTTGCCAGAACCCTTTTCCCTTTTCCTCATGTTTCATTGTTCTCCCCCCTCTTCTATCACATTGTCATTTCCTGCCAAACCTTTTGCCTATTTTGATTATTCTTTCAACCTTTTTTTGTTTTGACGCCCGGGTGTTTGAGGGAGGCATACTCTTGCATCCGTAGAACTGTAGTATCCAACGTCTCGAGCGAGGGGAACCTTTTATTCTCAATCCTCCTTTCGTCACTGAACCCACTCTCGACGGACTCACGGTTCTTAGGGTGGCGTTTGTGGGGCGTATACTCACGACACTCCCCTGGGCGGCCCCGGCAAGATAGGCAATAGCTTCTTGTTGGGTATCCTGCCTCTAATTGTGGCTCCATGGAGGGTGTGGGGGGCATATTCGTGAATGAAAGTTTTCCTCGTTTTCATGGCTGATAATGTTTCCTTGTACCTTCTCAGGCTCGTGGGGTAGGCGACCAAGCCCCCGAGTCGGAGTGTGTTGGAAGACCAGGCCCTGTAGCCCCTGCTGCATTGGGCCCCGACGACCTGACTACTCCTCTCAGCTCCCCTCCCTCCCTCTGCGGTAGGGTCGAGTCCCCAGTCCCCAGTAGTGACCACCTCGTCCCCTGGCACGGCTTCGTCTCTCATTGTGACTACTGCACCTTTTACCCCCCTCTCTGGGTTTTCAACGCCGTTCCCGCCACTGCCGCACTCGCATGATCCCTTCCCATAATACTTAAAACGCCTGGTTTGGTCCCACTACGTGGGCTAAATACTTTGATCTCCACCATCTGTATTCTTCTACTCTTGACGATTTCTCCCTCCATAAACACTTTGTTGATTCAGTAGATGCCTCTTACTTTTAACTCCACCGGTTATGGTACGCATGTCGTCGCTGCTCCTTCTCGGGATGCACCTACTCGCTTAGCCGCTTTGTCCTGCATTGGAGAGACCCCTGTTCGGGTCTCCAAAAACGCTCGGTTAAATGCCAGTGTTTGCACTGTTTTCCTCCCACACCATGTTGCAACTGGTGTTCGGGACCTCAAAGATTGCCATGAGGATATTAAACATATCTTCGAAGCCCGAGGCCATTCTGTCCTCCAGGTGGACACGTTTACTCGACCCCCTCGTGGTCGTCAGCCCCTTCGAGTTGTCAAAATCACCTTTGATAGGACCCTTCTGCCCTCTATTATTCTTGCTGGTGCCAGATGCTCCGTTCAGGAGTACATTCCCTCTCCTAGACTTTGCAATAAGTGTTGGCAGTTTGGGTACGGTGTCCTCAAATGCACCAGTGCTGTGTATTTATGCACTATGTGTGGGGACGATAGTCATTCTAAGTCAGAGTGCATTTCTCCCCAGGCTCGCTGCCTCAATTGCGGCGAGGCCCACCCTACCTTCTAACGCTCGTGTGTACACTGCAAACTCGAGGAAGCCGTCCTCAACTTGAAGCACCGTGATCGTCTGTCTTTTCCTGAAGCGAGACGCCAAGTTCGTCGTCTCACCCCTTTCGTGGGCGTATCCTATGCTCATGTGTTGCGTTCTACCTCTCCTCGTCCTTCCCACCTTCCTCAGTCTCACAACCGTTTTCAGGCCTTAAACCCGACCACACCCACCACCTCCTCCCCTATTCCTTTGCCTCCTGTGCCAGATGGTCTCTCTCCTGGTTCTCCATCTGGGGTTTCCCCCCTTTCCTACCCAGTCCACCGTATCTCCTTTGTCTTCTTCCCCATCTCCCCCCCACTCTCTTCCCGACCCTCCCTCCCAGTCTCTTGACCCTCCATGCCACCTGTCTGTCCAGGCTGATATCCATCCTCCTCCCAGCAATCTTCGTGTTGTTCGCTCCCGCTCCTCTTCTCCTTCTGAGACCATAGTCTGTCGCCCGGTACGTTGTTACTAGAACGCCTGTCTCTTCGAGTCAGAAACGTAAGCCTGGCTCCTCTCCTCCTTCCTCTCCAGCGGGTAAGAAGGCTTCACTCTCTTCCTCGCCCCCTCCCTCTGACTGTCACTATGTCCCCTCCCATTTCAGTGGTCGGAGCCCCTGTCCCAGATAAGGAGGTTTCTTCCGCCCCCGATTCCCTCTGTTGCTGCCCTTGCTGAGGTGCACTCCCTGATTTCTGCCCCCCCTCCTCCGACTGTCCTAGCCTGCCCCAATCAGTTGTCTCCTCCTCCGGACCCCGTCAGTCCGCCTCTGGTCTGTTCTCTCGCTCCCTTCCCTCTCTCCTTACTAAGTTTACCCATGCCCCCTAACCCTGATTTTGCCGACCCTGATCCTGAGATTCTTTAATAAACTGTGTTCCACTTTACCTTTCTTTCTTGTTCTCTGTTACTGTCCTTTCTCTTTGATAATGTCTATTCTTCAGTGGAATATTCGTGGATTTTATGCCAACTTCCATGAACTCCAACTTCTAATTACACAGTTTACACCACTGTTTGTCTCCAGGAACCAATGCTTGGTGCTCGTCCTGGTCACTTTTGTGGTTATTCTTTTCTTTCTCCCCCCCCCCCACCAGGTCTTGCTGGAAGAGCTCGAGCCCATAACTCTACTACTTTCTTAATTCGTTCTCATATTCCCTTCGTCCCCCTACTTCTTCCGTCACCTATCCATTGTTCTGCTGCCCGTGTTTTTGTGGGTAAATTGTATACGGTCTGTTCCGTTTATCTCCGTCCAAATGTCCCTCTTTCCCCTCCTGATCTTGAGGACTCCTTGCCAGAGCCGGTGCTCCTTTTGGGCGATTTCAACTGTCGACATTCCCTCTGGGGGTGATGTTCTGACAAACACCCGAGGCCGTCTTCTCGAACCGTTCGTCCTCGCTTCTCTGTATCTTCTGAATTCTGGTGAGCCCACTCATGTGGACTCTCGAACTCGCACCCTTTCCTGTCTTGATCTTTCTCTCTGCTCGTCGTCCCTTTACTTAGATTTCACGTGGCAGGTTCTTTATGACCTCCATAAGTGATCATTTCCCCATCCTCGTTTCCTTTTTCTCTTTCCACCCTCCCCTCTCCTTCCCTAGGTGGCAGTTTGCCAAGGCTGACTGGTGTCTATTCACCCTCCATGGTACTCTCTCTGACCTCTTTACTGTGCCTCTTCCTCGCGCCCTCTTACTTTTTTTATGAGTCTTCAACGCTGCCCTCTGCTCTTCCTCCCGGGGCACGCGGAAGTGCATGCTCTGTAATGTGGACTGTGCTCGGGCTGTCCGTTGTAAGCATGCAGCCTGGAAGAAACACCGCCGCCGGCAGATTCTTTTATTCTGTTTCGGAAGGCAAGTGCGGTGGCCCGTAGGACCATCCATACAGCGAAAAGTGAGAGTTGGAAATCTTATGTTTCCACAATTATGTCCGATACTCCTCTGCCACAGATCTGGAAGAAGATCCACAAGATTGCGGGCAAGTTCGTTCCAGATGTCTCGCCAGTTCTCCACCTCCTGAACTCTAGTGGCGAATCCAGTGCAGGTCGCGGCCGAACTGGATTCCCACTTTTCTTCTGTTAGCTCTGGTTCTCATCTTCCTCAATCCTTCCTTCTTTGTAAGCCTGTTCTTGAATCTTATCCTTTAGATTTCCACACTCGTCTCCGCCTTCCCTATAACGATCCTCTCTTTCTGAACTTCAGTCTGCCCTGGCCGTCTGCGGATCTACGGCAGCAGGCTCGGATGACGTTCATTAGGAGATGCTTTGCCATCTCCCTCCGTGCACGTTTCAGTATTTACCGAGTCTGTATAACCAGGTCTGGGAGTCGTCGTTCATCCCTGAAGACTGGCTCGACGCCTTTGTACTCCCTTTTCGGAAACCAGGGTCTCTCGGTACGTCCCCTAAGGACTTCCGCCCTATTGCTCTCACGAGTTGTGTTTGCAAGCTCTTTGAGCGTACGTAAATGTCCGTCTGATTTGGTTCTTGGAACACCATCACCACCTCTCTCCTTCTCAATTTGGTTTTCGCAAGTGCCGCAGCACGACTAATGTCCAGGTGAACTTGGAGGTCTATATTCGTACTGCTTTTGCGGCAAAGACTTCGGTTGTTGCTGTTCTTTTTGACCTGGAAAAGGCTTATGACACGACTTGGAGATACCATATTCTGTCCCAACTTCGTTCTTTGGCCTTCGTGGTAATCTCCCACTCTTCCTTCAAAGCTTTCTCTCTCGTCGTACCTTTAGAGTCAGGCTTGGTGCCCCACTTCTGCCTCTTTTCGGCAGTATGAAGGTGTGCCCCAAGGTAGTGTTCTGCGTACTACTCATTTTCTGGTTGCCCTCAATGGTCTTCTTTCCTCCCTTCCTTCTGGCAACTTCTCCGCTCTTTATGTTGACGATCTTACTCTTTGCTGTCGTGTGATGATTCGCCTCTCCTTCAACGGCGGCTTCAACTTGTGATTGATGCCGTGTCATCTTGGGCCACCAATCATGGCTTCAAGTTCTCTACTACTAAGACTTGTGCCATGACTTTTACTCTGAAGTGGGTCGTTCTTCGTCCCTCTGTCACTTTATGGTCATCCTCTTGAGTACAAAGATTCCGCCAAGCTTTTGGGGTTATTCTTTGACACTCTTTTGTCTTGGTCGCCCTGTGTCTCTTGCCTCCGTGTTGAATGCTCTAATAACCATAACACTTCCCGGGATGTCGACTCACCGTCGACATCCCGGGAAGGGATGTCGACGGTGAGTCGTATGCCAAGCGTTCGCACTCCAGGATGGAGTCCCTGCAGCCTCCCAGAAGGTAAAAGGTGAATCGATGCGTCACCACTGCACCAAACCTGGCAACTCGGAACGCAGTTCCTGCTCTGGGAAATCCACCGGCACACCGTGCACACTCACAAAAGTCAGCGGGCCCCACGGATCCGTCACCCGCACAGTCACAGCGAATCTGGTAGCGGAAACGTCTCATCATTGTAGCGGCGCACAAAATCCAGGTAGCCGGCTGACGTGGCAAATTTCACCGCCATACGCATAGACGTAAGTTTCTCCAGGCCAAGAAGATCGGCGACCTTCACATTCAAACGTCCAGTAACGCGACTGCTACGAGAGGCCAGTCCACAGGAGCTGAGAAAGCAAGCCCCACAGTATCTACATGGCAAAGCGGCCTACTCCCAGCCGCCGCCATGCCGCCAGCTGACACGCCGTTAGCGGGCGGACCACGCCACCAACACCAAACCACCCTCACGCAGCGCCAAACAACCACTGGGAAAGCGAGTGGCGACGACTGCCCCCTCCAGTGGCGAGGCCCAGACTCCATTGGTACTAGAGATGGTGCATTTCCAGGGGGTAGGCTTTTAATACTGGTAGGCTCACGTGAGCGGAGAGAGAGTCGAGGAGTGTCAGGAAGTTTGGTTTTGATCGTTTGTGATGATGCCTTGCAAAAACTGTTCCTAGTGTGTGGTTTTACACCTGTTATTTTCGCTCAAAATTAAACCTGTTCTCATTAGAGCAAGTCGCATTTTGACTTCACCAAGGGCCAAAAGCTTGTACTTACACCTAGTTGTACTCACCTAGTTGTGCTTGCGGGGGTTGAGCTTGGCTCTTTGGTCCCGCCTCTCAACGTCAATCAACAGGTGTACAGTTTCCTGAGCCTAATGGGCTCTATCTATCTTGTGTATGGTAGTGGTTTCAAAAGTTAAAATGTCCATTTTTGTGTAAACGGATCCTCGGGTTATTTAGGTTGGGGCCTTTAGTACAGTTTCTTGCCGTATAGAACGCTGGTGAGTAATATTCTGTAATATTCATGGTAGCATTGCGAATATGTTGAGTATAAGGCCTTTTGTTTATTGTTAATGCCGCGGAATACGGAGCTCGGTATAAGGATCTTTAAATTTATTGTTAATATTCGACTTTAGATGAGAATATCCTTGGGTCAGTCTCGAAGGTATAGTACTTTCCACCATTCTAGGTGGAATAACTTCAGAAAGTCATCACTTATAGCCATCAGTCATCACTGTGTAGTTTTCTGAAGGACTTGAAATGCATTTATACTCATCGCAGATCCTGTTATACGACTAGTATCGTTTTATGAAAACGTTTATATATCTGTCCATTGTCAATTATATCAATGTATATAAGCTGGTCTCGCCCGTTTTTTTTTTAATCGCCTCCTGCCTGCCAATAGTTTTTGGATTGACACTTTTCAATGTTTCCATATCACGCTTCTCAATGGAGTCTTTCAAAGTACCTTGTCCTGTACTTTCTAAGTACATTGTCCCATTGTCATTGCAGCCGGTATAATAGTTTTAAATAAAAGTGGGTAGCTTTGTACTAAGCCTGGTAAAAAACTTAATGCCTCCCCTCGCCTTGCATACCATCCATGGGAAACCTTGATATCATTTAACCCTCCGCCTGTGGCTAAGCGACAGAACACTGAACGCGTGATCCTGTTGTTCCGGGTTCGATCCCGGGTGCCGGCGAGAAACAATGGGCAGCGTTTCTTCACCCTGATGCACTTGTTACCTAGCAGTAAATAGATACCTGGGAGTGAGTTAGCTGTCACGGGCTGTCTCCTGGGGGTGGAGGCCTGGTCGAGGACCGGGTCCGGGGACACTAAGCCCCGAAATCATCTCGAGATTACCTCTAGAACGACTGAGTGTGCGATAAATCTCCCTATCTCGTCAACTGATGGTTAAATAAAACTGACCCTCATGTTTAAATAATAAAGAAATGGCACAAATTTATCTAGAAATTTAAACCACTGATATATAATGAATACAGCAATTGAACATCCTTTTTTCAAAATAAACAGGTTTGCTGTTTTGATCAGTCAATTTATTACGAATGCCATCAATACCACTAGTATTTAAAGGTTTATATAATTTTCTGTAATGACAATTACTTTGAAACGAAACATTAAAGATGTTTATCACCTGATTCCCAAACATGGTAGGTTGAACTGTATCACAATATACACCACAAAATCTATACCACCCTCAAGCCTTGAATGATATAGTGCACATCTTGTACACTGTCCCTGCCATTAAGTATTTTCTTAAAACCAAAAAGATATGTTTTATCCACTTTAGCTCTAATTACTTTACATATATTTCTACCAAATGATAAAGCTATGCGAACTACTATTTTACGATCTTTTGTAGTTAAAGATTTCATCTTCGAATCACTAAATACAGTATTAAACTTGATTAGATTTATGCTCGATTCGTATTTCATATATATTGATCGGGGAAAAATTATATTTAAATGTCTCCCATTAACCTTAGTGAGCCCTCTTGAAAATATATCTGCAATTTTCTTTATTTAAAATATTAACAAACTCGCTGCCGTTATTGTTTGGAAAAATATTTGAATTTGAGATTTATTCATAGTACTCAATCGGTTAAATTATTATTACAGATCAAAAGTAGCACTAAAATGACTTTCTTAGTCGTCTTCATAACGGCAAAATAAGAGAACAAGAATATATTCTTCAAGCACATTAAGTAATTTTTTTTATGTTCAAACGCAGTTGATTATGTATCTACTTCTCAAAGGGTGGGAGCATTTTTTTTTATATACATCCATATCCAAGTTCCTTGCTGCGTAAATGATTAAAATAAACGAAAACACACACAATCTTTAAACTTGCTTTAATATGATACCTAGGATGAAGCTTCTTCCACCCTGTCTTATCAACCTGTCCTCTTATAAATTGTCAGAATTTGGCAGTTTGTTCGAATGGTCGAAAATTGACGTAATTTGAATATGGAAAAAAATCCGAAACTAGTTAAGGGTCCTCTGGTACAGGAAATAATCCCAAAGTTTCAAATTTCATGAAACCGTTAATTCAAAGTTTCTCTTCCCTAACCTTATCAATATGCCAGACCACTCAAACGGAAAACGGGAACACTACATCACTTTCGTGAGCCGATTTCATTTCAAATTGCGACCATTTTTGGCCACAGCAGGCATACGAGTGGAGAGTGACGTTATTTTTAAGAGGACGGTTGTTCGTCCACCTCTTCAAACATTGGAAGAGAACACTTGATTTTTCGTATCTGCATTTCTAAACAATCTAAGTGTTGATGCCAGAAAAAGTAAATTTGCTATGGGCAATTTATCTCCCAGAAATAATTACGGCTCTTGGAGTGCACATCTTACCCGTGTCAACAATTTGAGACAGTAACTGGAGACAGGATGTTCCCTTCCTCATCCCACTTTACAAGCCCGGTTCTATTGAAATAATTTAAGAGGGAGATGGCAAATCATAATCCTTAAGCTTTAATCTTAAATGATTCATAACGGATTTCTCACTACTGGTTTCTCTACACTTACAGCTGTTAGCTTCTGCTGATCAATACTTTTTGAGGTACAAGATAGAATTTTCATTATTCCTTATTAAATAGCTTTGAACAAGATTTATAGCTATAGGGTAGTAATATTCCCAATAAATTACCTCCTGTTTTACTTGTTAAATTTGCTTACCGAGTGAATAGCCGCCGCCGCCTTAACAGGCTAATGTTCTGTATTTATGAAATCTTTTTAAAATTGGCATACCAACTCTAATTTTATTTAAGAAATTATTAAATATTTCTGAACAATGCTTTTTTTATATTTGATTAAAACTTTTTTCCTCGGGAGTGGCGGGGGATAATTATGTTTAGCTAATAGTGCAATAAATCCTCGATACTTGCTAACTA
>WNGS01137511.1:0-11828 GCA_020271785.1 Procambarus virginalis
TGCCAGATGGATGTAAAAAGGGATTTTGATGTGGATTCAAAATATAACCTATTTAAAAATATTCTAAGCAAAGCACAGAAACGCAGTATACCATACAATTGAATAGATCGAATACTAATGACCTGCAATGGATAACAAAGGATCTGAAGAACCTTATGGGTAGAAAGAGCTTGGTACAAAAGGATTAAGAATGGGGAAGTCAGTTTAGAACAAGAATTCATACAACTGGTTAGAAATGTAAAAAAATTGATGAGGACAAAAAGTTACTATGAAGTTCGGATAGCAGGGTAAGCAAAGACAATCCTAAAGGGTTTTTTCAGTTATATCGAACAAAGATTTGAGAAAGGATAGGTCCATTAAAAACTGAGACAGGTCTCAGTTTGTCTGATCTGAGACAGGTTAGATAACGAATTATGACAGAGATGAGTAGTATTTTAAATAAATATTTTATCTCTGTACTGTATTTACTAAAGAGGAACTCAAACACTATGCCTTCAGCCAAACAAGTCTATGTGGGTGGGACAGGATAAGTTGACTAGTTTAGAAGTTACCAGGACGATGTTATTAACAAATAGTGACACTCAAACCAAACAAATCCCAGGGTTGGACGAAGTGTTTGCAGGGTGCTTAAAGAATGCAAAGAAGAGCTTTATGAGCCACTGTCTACCATATTTAATAATGGCATTGGCATTGTACGTAAAAGTGCAAATGGCACTTTAGGCATTGTATGTACTAGCTCTATCTATAAATCTATCAATTTTGTAAAACCTCTTGTATGTATGTATGTACTTTGCCTGAATAAACATTTATTACATTTATTATATTTATTTATATAAATCACTAGAGTCAGGCAGTGTCAGAGTCGTGGAAGGTTGCTAATGTGATATCAAATTTTAAGAAAGGAAATAGATCACTTGCGTCAAACTATCGGCCAATTAGCCTAACGTCTATTGTGGGAAAGTTACTTGAATCGATAATTGCAAATACAATTCGTCTTCATCTTGAAAAACAAATTAATAAATGATTCACAACATGGTTTTACAAATGGCTGTTCATGTTTTAACAAATTTACTATCATTTTATTCCAGCATAGTTGAGGCAGTTGATAGTGCTAAGGATTGTGATGTGTACCTTGACTTTAGCAAAGCTTTTGATACCGTGCCACATGAAAGACTGACTAAAAAGATAAGA
Source organism: Procambarus virginalis (assembly GCA_020271785.1). Lineage (NCBI taxonomy): Eukaryota > Metazoa > Arthropoda > Malacostraca > Decapoda > Cambaridae > Procambarus > Procambarus virginalis. The sequence continues at coordinate 1,192 of WNGS01137511.1, forward strand.
GGCTCATGGTATTGGAAGTGCTATATTAAGCTGGATTAGGGCATGGCTATACCAAAGGAAACAGAGTTAGTATAAATGGGGTTAAGTCAGATGGGAAAATGTAAGTGGAGTGCCTCAAGGCGGTCCGTCTAATTACCGCAAGCTACCACAAGCTACACAAGCTTCACTAAGCTCCTGGCAATACAAGTAATGAATAAATATGATATATTTACTCATGATAATGTTGGTGCTGAATGTACAACACGAAAAAACAAATTTTAATCTGAAAAAGTATCTTTTTATAAAGAAATTAGACGAAAATAAAGAGCTGGTGACACCAAATCAAGTCGACGATCCAAGCGTCGGTTAGGTAGGATAGGATAGGTTAGGTTAGGTCAACCTAACCTATCATATTTATTCATTACTAAGTATTGCCAGGAAGCTTTGTGAAGCTTGTATAACTTGTGGTAGCTTGCGGTAATTAGACGGACCGCCTCAAGGATCTGTCTTGGGACCTCTGTTATTTATAACATACATAAATGATTTAGATTCAGGTTTGAGCAGCAATATTTGCAAATTTGCCAATGATATAAAAATCGGGAGGGAAATAAACACGGAAAAAAGACTCACTATTACTTCAAGACGATCTAAATAGGGTCTCTGTTAAAAACAACAACAGATCTGTTATTGTTGTTGTTGTAAGATTAGTGGGCAGCGACAGCACAGTCGGCCATATGCCGTCCATAGAAGTGGTCTACTACTGTTTCGGACACCGTCGGTTCAGTACACAAAATCAAGTTCGTTCACTAACAAGATTGTATTTGTTCGAACCTTTTCGTATATATATACATATGCACTGGTTTGTGTTCGCTGCGGTTCTCGTCTTCCAAGACACGTTATGACCAAAATGAGACAATAGAAGTTCATAAGTTATGAAGATGAATAAATACATGGCACTTGATCATATAATTAGTGTTTCCATTAACAGTGCTTAGCGCACTGTTTGTACTACTGTGTTTGTTAACAGCGTACTCTTATCAGAGAAGGGAACTATCAGGTGGAAAGCGCCAAGCCATTACGGCTCTATTGCACCTGGAAGGGGTCAGGATAAGGATTTGGGATGGCACGAGGGCAGGGAACGAATGGTGCCCACCCACTTGGAAGGTCGGGGATTGAACGCCGTCCTGCATGAAGCGAAACTGTCGCTCTAACCAAGCCCAAGTGGTTGGTCTCTTATTAGAGAAGACATCCCTTATTAGAGTAACAAGTGAACAAATCCACAAGGGCCGTGACGAGAATTTGAACCTGCGTCCGGGAGCATCCCAGACACTGCCTTAATCGACTGAGCTACGACGGGGTTAAAAGAGTTGAAACCGAAGTTCTACTGAACTTACTGGATCCCGTAGCCTCTCCGAGGCACAAACCAGGGTTTTACACAACTCCCCCCTGCACTCGAGCTATGTCAATATAGGCCGTTCTCCCTCTTCGCCCTTACATCATTGCACACGGAAATCCTCGTCACGACCCTTGTGGGATTTGTTCATTTGATGCATCACGTTAGTGTGATTTCTGTGTGTAGAGTAACAAGGTGCAAACCATACCCCTTACAGTTGAAATCCATTTATTTATATACAAGAAGGTACATAGGGTTGTGAGAGTACATAACATTTGTTAAGAGGTACATTGTAGCAAATTTCAATATTAGTAACTACAATATAAATTGACGGAAACAATTACACTGGTGAAGTTGCATGCAGTACGCTACGCGTACTAGTGGCTGTACAAGAATGTAACAACTCTTGTATATATATCTCTTAAATACTATTATAAATAAATAATAATAAATAAATTTTTATTCAGGTAAGGTACATACATACATGGTAAGATACAAAAGTTGATGGATTTATAGATAGAGCTAGTACATACAATGCCTAAAGCCACTATTACGCAAAGCGTTTCGGGCAGGAAAAACACTAAGCTAAAACTTAATACTAATTGAGATTAAAGTATAAATTGTGTAAAGAAAAAATAAAGAAAGAATGGAAAAAAAGGGGGGGGGGGAAACATGGCAAAAAAAAGAAAAAATACAATTGGTCAACAAACAGCATTGTTTAAAATAGAAGACATGGGTTTGACATTTTGGGGTGAGGTAGGTACATTGAGTAATTAGGTAGTACTTAATTTTTATCTTAAACTGGTTGGGAGAGGTACAGTCTTTAACATAATTGGGAAGGTCATTCCACATTCGAGGTCCCTTGATTTGTAAAGCATTTCTAGTTTGACTAAGGCGTACTCTTGGAATATTAAATGGCCCCTGCATAATTTAAATTAAGCGGGGGAATTCTGGGAGCGAGAATAAACATATACGCAGCGCTCAGGAGAGCTGCGCGCGCCGTGGGGGGGGGCGCACATTTAAGCAAACGCACGCGCAGTTTCTCCCTCTTTCCACTAGGCTCCGCTACGCTTCACACGAAACACTAGGCTCCGCTACGCTTCACACGAATCACTTCTGCTACGCTCCACACGAAAAGAAGCCAGCAGAGCACAATATGGACCCAACAACAGCAGCTGCGGCCCCCGCTCTATTGGACCTGCCCCTTGGAGGCCCTTCTACTTCCCAGAGCGCCCCCACTGGGGCGTCGGGCATGCTACAGGAACTCAGGTATGGCCCCTAGGTATGGCCCAGCACGCGGTGCGCCGAGGAGAGTGGCCACCTCCTAGGCTAGGATTGCCCGTTAGCCGTGTGCCCAGCGGCATGCCCCGGGCTCGTTCCGTGCCTTGCTGCTTTACTGGGCCCCTGTGCCCCTGTGGTCCTTAGCCCCCCCCCGTCCCCCCCCCGCCTCCCCGTCCACGTGCCCCAGCCGTGTTCCAGCTCCTACGGGCCCTGCTTGGGGGCCCAGTGCTGACGCCACAGCTGGCTGCGCCCTGCCTGGGCTGCAGGATACGGGGGGCGGGCGGGCCCCCCGTGGCCCCCTACAGTTGCCTAGGCGGCCGCCTACAGCAGGGGACGAGGGGGGGGGCCCCCATGCTGGGCTCTCCGGCTTAGGAGTGGAAGCATGGCGCTCCTCCAGCTGCCTTCACTGGCGGGCCAGCTGCTGCTGTTCCAGCTTTGGGGGCAAGCTGACGATTCAGCAGCAGCCACCTAGGACGGTCGTATACAGCAGGGGACGATGGGAGGCTCTCAGGCTGGGTTCTGCAGCTAGGAGTGGTAGCTTGGCGCTCCTCCCCCCCCCCCCCCGACTCCATCACTGGTGCTTCACTTCGTCACCACCCTGTCCTTAAGGGTGCAGTCGGCCTCCGCCCTGCGCCGGAGGAGAGGACGTTCGATTGTGCCTTCCCTACGCCCGCTTCTGAAGGAAGTATCGTGTTTTCGTTGCCTGGGGTCCGCTCTCGCTCCCTCTTCGGTGTTGGTGCTTACCTTTCCTCTTATTTTGTCACGGCCTGCCCTCAGTTTTACTTGTGCTACGTTCATTGCTGTGTTATTTGTAATTGTTCACTTTTTGTGTCCGCTTTTGCATTATTTTTTTTTTTTCCTTATGCCCTCTTTCGGCTCCTGCCCCTTTATTTGTTTCTCCTGCTTTGCACGCTGTCTCTGCTTCTCATTTCAATTTTGGGTACTTTTGTCTGGGCTTATAATTAATTTTACTTTGTTTAATTTTAGTACTTTACTTTGTTATTGTTTAAGTTGTTTGAGTTATTAATTATGTTTTCTTTAAAGTTTTAGTTTACAGAGTTCTTTCCTTTATAATTTTACGCATTTTTTTTTTTCTTCTCTCTTATTTCTCGTTCCGTGTTACGCCATCTTTCGCTTTCTCCGCCTTTTTTAGTTTGGCAAGTTTACTTTGTCCTCTGCCTGTTTCTGTTACTCTTCATTTATTTACTTGATTTCTGCCTTTATTTCTGCTCGTCCGCTCCCGCTTTGCTTTACTTATTCACTCCGTTTTGTGCGTTTATTATACTCCTCCTTCTTTCGCCCTTATCCTTATTTTATTAGTTTTCTTACATACAGGTTAATTTTATCCTAAGGTTTCTTTCGCTCTCTATTTATTTTTGTTTTGTTTTTGCCTATTTTAAAGTTATACTAGTTAAGGTTTAGTTAAGTTTATTTAGTTTCCCGCTTTTAAGTTATTTATTTTGTCACTTTGGTTATTTTAATTATTTCCGCTTCTGTTTTATTCTACTGTACTTCTCTTTCGCCCTTAATTTTTTTTTTTTTATTTAGTTTCTTACGTACAGGTTTTTTTTAATTCTAAGGTTTCTTTCGCTCTCTATTTATTGCTGTTTTACTGTCCGCTTCTGTGTCAACGCCTCCTTGCCGGTTTCCCCGGCAGTCAGTATCTTTGTATTTAGTTATTTTATTCATTTTAGTTCATTTGTTTAACTTGATGTTTATTTGGAAGTTTAAACTATTTAAGGGTCATTTATAATTTATCTAGTTCCCGTGTTTATTTTCTGTAATTTTTGTGCACATTATTTATTTTATTTACTTATTTTCCCGGTTCTGTGTTTGCTTACTATGTTCCTTTCCTTTCTTTTTACTTTTGCCTTTATTTTATGCTAGCCTACTCCCCTTTTCTGCGTTTATTTATTTATCTTTTCGTTTTACTCTATTTACTTCTTATGCCCTTCCCCGTTTTGCCGTTTTCTTTGTTCGGGCTTTTAAATTTGTTTATTTCCATTTATTTTAGTTATTTACTTAATTAATGTTTTGTCTTGCTTGCAGTTTTAACTACTTAAGGTTATTTATAAATTTTAGTTTTCAGATTTATTTACTTTAATTTATTTACTTTATTTTATTTACTTATTCTGGTCCTGTGTACCGCCTCTTTTTTTTTTTGCTTTCCAGGCTACCCTTATCTCGTTAAGTTTCTTGTGTCCTTCCCCCGTTTTCTGTTACACTTCGTTCCCTTTTCTCTTATTTATTTTCCTTTCGCTTTACTTTTGTCTTGTTTGCAGTTTTAACTACTTAAGGTTTCTTTATATTTACTTTAGTTTCAAGAGTTATTTACTTTAATTTATTTACTTTATTTTATTTACTTTTTCTGGTCCTGTGCTCCGCCTACTTTTTGCTTTCCAGGCTACCCTTATTTCGTTATGTTTCTTGGCCCTTCCCCCGTTTTACTGTTACACTTCGTTCCCCTTTTTATTTATTTATTTCCTTTCGCTCTACTTCCGCTCGGGACGCATTTATGCGTTTATTCACTCCGTTCTTACGTTTATTCTACTTCTTATGCCCTTTCAATTTTATTTCTAGTTTATACGGTTTTATTTCAGTTTCCTTCTTTATTTTTAGTTAATTACTCATTGTCGGTTCGTTTGTTAGTTTATTTTATAGTTTTCCTTAATTATTTAAGGTTTATTTGTACTTTCATTGTAGTTCCATTTTAAAGTTATACTAGTTAAGGTTTAGTTAAATTTATTTAGTTTCCCGCATTTAAGCTATTTGTGTCGCTTTGTTTTATTTATTTTCGCTTCTGCTTATTATTCTACTGTCTTCTCTTTCGCCCTTATCTTTTATTTTATTTAGTTTCTTACGTACAGGTTAATTTTAATTCTAAGGTTTCTTTCGCTCTTTTTAAATCTGTTCAATTAGGTTTTGCCTAATTTAAGCTCTACTAGTTAAGGTCTAGTTAAATTTATTTAGTTTCCCGCTTTGTTATTTATTTATGTGTCACTTTGTGTATTTTACTTTTTCCGCTTCTGTGTCAACGCCTTTTTTGCCGGTTTCCCCGGCTAGCCAGTAACTTTGTAAGTTACTATATTCATTTTAGTTCCTTTTGTCTAACTTGATGTTAGGTTTTTAACTATTTAAGGGTCTTTTATAAATTTATCTAGTTCCCGTGTTTATTTACTGTATTTTATGTGCACATTATTTATTTTATTTATTATTTTCAGGTTCTGTGTTTGCTTACTATGTTCCTTTTCTTTATTTAATTTACTTTTGCCTTTTTCTCTGCTAGCCCGCTACCCTCTTCTGCGTTCATTTATTTATCATTCCGTTTTACTCTATTTACTTCTTATGCCCTTACCTGTTTTGCTGTTAGTTTCTTATGTCCGGGCTTTTAATTTTAGTTTATTTCTACATTTATTTTAGTTCTTTACTTAATGTATTTTGTCTTGTTTGCAGTTTTACCTACTTAAGGTTTATTTATAATTTATTTTAGTTTCCAGAGTTATTTACTTATTTTATTTACTTTATTTTTTACTTATTTCTGGTCCTGTGTACCGCCTACTTTTTGCTCCTGGCTACTCTTATCTAGTTAAGTTTCTTATGTCCTTCCCCCGTTTTACTGTATCACTTCGTTCCCTTTTTACTTTATTTAATTTCCTTTCGCTTATACTTCTGCTCGGGACGCATTTATGCGTTTACTTTTCCCTCCGTTCTTACGTTTATTCTACTTACTTCTTATGCCCTTGCCATTTTATTTTAGTTTGCCTGGGTTTCTTCTCAGTTTTACTTCTTTATTGTTAGTTCATTATTCATTGTCGGCTCACTTAGTTTATTTTATAGTTTTCATTAACTATTTAAGGTTTATTTATAATTTCATTGTAGTTCCCCGAGTTTACTTACTTTATTTATTTTAATTTACTTTTATTTATTTTTTTTTTTTTTTTTTTTTTTTTTTTTTTTTTTTTTCGCTTCAAACGTTACTTATTTGTATGCCTAAGCCTAGTTTCACTTACTATCTTGCTATGGCCGCCCGCTCATTTTGCCACTATCCGCAGTACGGAGACGCTGGCCACCCACCCACCCGAGGCGAAGAAGAGGACAAGGACGGCGTCAACACGAGGTCGGCGTCGACGGGCTGCTAGGAAGCAACCGCCCAGGACAAGGACGAAACCCGCCCGCTTCGCCTCCTCCTCAGAGGCCTCTTCGGGAGGCTCTGACTCGGACGGCGACCATATACCCGATGCCCATCCAAACGGAATTGCTGCGGGGGGCGTGGCTGACCACCCCTCCCAACTTTCGGACGCCGACTGGGCAATGCTGAAGACGCTCATTGCTCAGGCCCGGGGCCCCCCTCCGAATCGAGACGGCAGCAGACTACGAACCCCGGCGGGGCGGACAACACGGACGCCCTCTCGGACCGGCCTCTGCGCACCGCTTCCCCCCTGCGCGCCGACCACGGTCAAGAGCAAGGAGCCGCACGTCAAGGCGGCGACACAGCTCTTCCAGCACGTCCTCCAACGGTGAGTACCGCCGAGAGAGCTTGTTCCCCACCACCCCTAGTCCTTGGGGGACACAGCCCTGGGGGACGCGAGGCAACACCGTCACCATGCTTGGCGAGCACGTCCCACTGGCCCTAAGAGAGAAAGTCTGGGCAAACAAGTACATCGACTTGCGCGAGCTGCTGGCTTACGAACGCGATGCCAGGCCTTCGGAGACACGCCATGCCACTCTCTCGGAGACCCAGTTATCCACGAAGAACTTGCCGCCTCTGACGCCGGAGCAGTGGGGGCACGGTTTCGACATCTTCGCTTCAATCTACCTGGAGCGACATCCCGCCGAGGGCCGGGCGCTTTTTACTTACGTCCGCTACGTGAAGTCCATGAAGCGCAACCTCCGCGGCGACTGGATGTGGTATGACGAGGCATTCAGTGGGACAAGGAGAGGTCGGGCTGCCCCTGGACCGCGCTAAGGCTCGACCTGGAGATTCGGTCGGTACAACGTGCAGCGCAAGAGCGAATACAGGTGGCGCCACGCGCCGCCGCCTACCCAGCAGAACGTTCACTCTCTAATGCCCGGGCCTACGGACTACCGCCGGGATACTGCTACGCCTTCCACGCAACCGGAGCGGGCTGCTCCGTCCCCTCCTGCACTTTCAAGCACTACTGCCCGCGTTGCCACAAGCGACATCCTGCCTACTGCCCGTGCCCCCAGGCCAAGCCTCGAGTCGCCGCCGCCAAGGAGAATCGGCCCCCCTCATCCCCGCTCAGGACAGGAGCAGGAAGAAGACACACGTCACAACGCCAGTGGACGCAGACGCACTTGATGCGTTCCTAGTGGGTTATCCCCTCCGGGACTATGTCGTCGGAGGCTTCCGGGGGGTTTCCTATTAGGTTACGAAGGGGTAAGGACACCACTCTCCTCTCGTAACCCCCCAGCAACTACAGCCCTGCCACATATAGTGGGGCCTATGCTCGAGAAGGAACTGAGCCTGGGGCGCATAGCGGGCCCCTTCGAGGTCCCCCCATTTGAGAACTTCAAGTGTTCTCCTATAGCCCTGAGAGAGAAGTCTACGCCGGGAAAATACAGGCTCCTGCACAACCTCAGCTACCCCTATACCTCCGAGAGCGTGAACGCCAACATCCCCGGGAAAAGACAACTGTGTCCTACCAGTCCATCAACGACGCGGTCGCCTTGGTGTCAGACGCTCGCCGGGGGCGCATCTGGCAAAATGCGACATAGCAGAGGCGTTCAGGATCGTCCCGGTCAACCCCAGCGACTACCACCTACTCGGCTTCGCCTACGGAGGGCGGTACTACCATGAAAAAATGCTCAGCATGGGGGCGGCACCTTCCTGCAGGATCTTCGAGACGTTCTCCGACGCCCTGCAATGGATCCTTGCGGAGAAGTTCGGCGTGCGGGATGTTGTAAAGGTGCTAGACGACTTCCTCTTCGTGAGTTCTAACTACGAGGAGTGCTTGCGGAGCCTGCGGGTGTTCATTGCCCTCTGTGAGCGCCTAGGCGTACCCCTGGCTCCCCACAAGACTGTAGGCCCCATCCACTGCCTCACATTCCTTGGACTTGAAATCGACGCACGACGTATGGAGACAAGGCTGCCGGACGACAAGAGGACGAAGTACACGACCGCAGTGGAAGACGCGCTGCGGGCCGAGAGCCTTCCCCTGCGGGACCTGCAAGGGATTATCGGCAAACTGCAATTCGCCACGGCAGTCATACCAGGGGGACGGGCTTTCCTCCGACGTCTTCACCCGCTCACCCGTGGTGTACAACGCCCCTCACGCCCCTGCCAGCTGGACGAGGAGGCGAAGCTCGACTTGCGTGCCTGGCACACGTTCCTCGGCGCGTTCAACGGAGTTACGGTTTTTCCACCAGACGGTGGATGGGGGACGCCATGGCCCTCACGATGTGCGCGGATGCCTCATCCATGGGTTATGGACTCACACTCGGAGCGGCCTGGCTCAGGGGTACCTGGCCTATGGACTGGAGCCGGCTGAACATCGCGCTCCTCGAACTTTACCCTTTCTACATGGGGATATCCATCTTTGCACCAGTGTTAGCAAACAAGAGGCTTGTGTGTAGGTCCGACAACGCCGCTGTGGTAAATGTGCTACAATCCCTGTCTGCCAGGTGCCCCCTCCTCATGCAACTGGTCCGGCCACTGGCAATCCTCCTCCTCACACATAATATTACGCTTCTTCCTTCACACCTCCCGGGCAAGTTAAACGGGGTTTGTGACGCTCTCTCCCGTTGCAGGTACTGCCGCCATCGCTCCTGCGAGACGCAGGACTCGCCGAGAAGCCAACCGCAATCCCGCAGCACCTCCTGCCCTGCAACTTCACCCTGAAACTGTAAGGACGCTGTTCGACTCCCTACAGCCTGCGACACGACGAACGTATCAACATAAGTGGGCGGAGTACGTGGAGTATGTATCGAACGGCAGGAGACGAGGTTGCCCCTTCGAGGCTACGTCCGCGACACTGGCGAACTTCCTGCAGTCGCTGCTGTCTCGAGGTTTGGCATACCGTTCTCTTAGTGCTTACCTTGCGGCTATCGCCTTCATGTTCAAGCTGCATGGTAGGGAGGACCCCACACGTCAGTTCCTAGTCACACAACTACTTAAGGGAGCACGCAACAAGGCCCAACGGGCCCCCGCACGACGATTGCCCGTGACCAGGCGACTACTCCAGCGACTACTGGGGGCCCTGCGAGGTGTCTGCCGCTCGACGTACGAGAAGACCTGCTACCGAGCGCTCTTCTCCCTCGCCTTCTATGCTTGCCTCCGGCCAGGGGAGGCGACCTACTCGGGGAAGGGACAACACCACTACGCTTGGACCAGCTAACCTTATCGCGGACGGGGATAGTCATCGCGTTTGCCTCCTACAAGCACAGCGCAGGGCGTACCCCCAAGTTAACTCTGAGTGCAGTCCCCTACAGTAAGTACTGCCCGGTCCGTGCTATGACGAACTTCTTAAAACGACGGGGCTTGGAACCAGGACCTATCTTCCTGGGCGAATCGGGCTCCCCCGTCACCAGACAGGATTTCACATGGGTGCTACGTGCCGCCGTTCGAGCCCTAGGACTGCCTCCAAACGATTATGCACCACACTCCTTCCGAATCGGCAGGGCCACGCAGATGTCCATGGACGGCCTGTCAACGGCAGCAATCAGAGCAGTGGCAGGTGGAAAAGCGATGCGTTCCACTCTTATGTCAGGCAAGACGTCATTCCATTACCTAGTTAGGTTCTTCTGCGGCCAGCGGCACCTCGCCCTTCAGGGGGTGGGGGACCGCTTCGCTGGCCTGCGGAGTGGGGGTGCTGCGCCGGATCCCCAAGTCTAGGGCTGCCCGCAGCTACTTACCATATGTCAAGTGCTCACTACTGGTGCAAGTTGGGGTTGCAGACTTTACATTGTACTAGCACTAGCATTCATTACCCTGGAAAATCTTATTTAATTTCATGCCCTCTGCGTA
>WNGS01137512.1:0-16044 GCA_020271785.1 Procambarus virginalis
TAATTACCTAAGTGTAGTTACAGATGAGAGCCTACGCTCGTGGTGTCCCGTCTTCCCAGCACTCTTTGTCATATAATGCTTTGAAACTACTGACGTCTTGGCCTCCACACCTTCTCCCCTAACTTGTTCCAACCGTCTACCACTCTGTTTGCGAAAGTGAATTTCTTATATTTCTTCGGCATCTGTGTTTAGCTAGTTTATATCTATGACCTCTTGTTCTTAAAGTTCCAGGTCTCAGGAAATCTTCCCTATCGATTTATCAATTCCTGTTACTATTTTGTATGTAGTGATCAATCACCTCTTTTTCTTCTGTCTTCTTGTTTTGGCATATTAATGCTTCTAACCTCGCCTCTTCGTAGCTCTTGCCCTTCAATTCTGGGAGCCACTTAGTAGCATGTCTTTGCACCTTTTCCAGTTTGTTGATGTGCTTCTTAAGATATGGCACCCACAACTGCTGCATATTCTAGCTTTGGCCTAACAAAAGTCGTGAACAATTTCTTTAGTATATCGCCATCCATGTATTTAAAGCAAATCTGAAGTTAGAAACCGTGGCATAGGCTCCTGCGCACAATATTTTTTATGTGGTCCTCAGGTGATAGTTTTCTATCTAGAACCACCCCTAGATCTCTTTCTTTATCAGAATTCTTTAAAGATTCTCACATAATCTATAGGTTGTGTGGGTCTGTGTTCTCCTATTCCACATTCCATAACATGGCATTTATTAACATTATTCCATTTGCCAAGTGGTGCTCCATATACTTATTTGTCCAGGTCATCTTGAAGGGCATGACAATCATCTAATTTTCTTATCCTTCCTATTATCCTAGCATCATCAGCAAATATGTTCATATAATTCTGTATACCACTGGTAGATCATTTATGTAGACAATAAACATCACTGGTGCCAGAACTGAACCCTGTGGTACTCCCTTGTACATTTCTCTAGTCCGATACATTGCCTCTGATCACAGCCCTCATTTTTCTACCAGTCAGAAACTTTTTCATTCATGTTAGAAGCGTACCTGTCACTCCTCCAATATTTTCAGTTTCCAGAACAACCTCTTATGTGGAACTCTGTCGAAAGCCTTTTTAGGTCCATATAGATGCAGTCAACCCAACCATCTCTTTCCTGTAATATCTCTGTTGCTCGATCATAAAAACTGAGTGAATTCGATACACAGGATCTTCCAGATCGAAAACCATACTGTCTGTCTGATATTTATATCATTTCTCTCCAGGTGTTCTCTACCATTTAGTTTTAATTATTTTTTTCCAATATTTTGACTACTATTACACTTGTCAATGATACCGGTCTATAATTAAGGGGGTCTTCCCTGCTTCCACTCTTGTAAATTGGAACTTTTTAGCCTTTTTCCACACATCAGCTACAACTCCTGTAAACAGGGATGCCTGAAAAATCAGTTGAAGCGGAATGCTGAGCTCAGGTGCACATTCTCTCAGAACCCATGGTGAAACGCCATCTGGACCAACTGCTTTGTTCTTATTTAGCTCCTTGAGCATTTTTTCCACTTCGTCTCTAGACACCTCTATGTGCTCTAATTTGTTCTCTGAATTCTTATTGTATCTGGTTCCCTGAAGATTTCATTTTGTACAAACACACTTTGGAACTTTTCGTTTAATGTTTTCACACATTTCTTTTCATTTTCCGTGAATCTATTTCCCATATTCAACCTCTGAATATTATCCTTTACCTGCAATTTGTTGTTTATGAATTTAAGAATAGACCTGTTCTGTTTTACATTTGTCGCAATTCCTTGTCAAAATTTGTTTCTGCCTCTCTCCTCACTGCCGTGTAGTTGTTTCTCGCATCTTTGTATCGCTGGTATGTTTGGGGGTTTTGGACTCTTCCTGTATTGATTCCATTTTTGTGTCTTTTGGTCTCTGGCCCTCTCGCACTTTCTGTGAACCAATCCTGTTTCCTAGTTCTGCTTCGCTCTCTGTTTTGGTATAAATTCTTTTGCGCCTTTATCATATATTTCACAAAATTTGACATACATCTCATTCACTCCTTGCCTAGCAACAAGTCTGTCCAATTATACTCACTAAAAAATTTCTAAGGTTGCCATAATGTCCTCTCCCTAAAGTCAGTTTTTTCAATTGCATCGACCGTCATGTTTTCTTCCAGATTATATCGCATTGCATACTTTATTCCCAAAATACATGTCACATTTACCCAAGGGAGGAAGGTACTGAATGTCAAATATTTCTTCCTCCTTCCTGGTAAATATCAAATCTAGCATGGGGGAACGTCTCCTTCCCTCATCCTCGTAGCTTGTTTTAATATGTTGATACAAGAATGTTTCCAGGATGAGGTCTACAAATTTACAGGTCCAGAAATCTTCTGTTTTTAGCTTCATATGCTTCCCCAGTCTATGGATTTCAAGTTGAAGTCCCCGACTATCAACAGTCAGGAACTATCGTTATCCGCTCTCGCTATGATCTCTCTCATTATTGTTATAAGACCTTCTCATTTACTATCTAGCTCCTCCTTTGACCATGTGCTGCTAGCGGTGGACTATATGCATTTATGATCATAGTTTATCATCCTCATGGCAGATCTCTAGTGCTATTATGTCAACTTCTTGTGGATTGGTAGTCATATTTCGTTCACCTTTAGGTGTTCTTTTCACCAGCACAGCAACGCCACCGCCTTTCCTAATTTTTTCTGTCCTGTCCTCCAAATTGAGTAGCCCCTTGGGAACATGACCTCATTTAAAATAACGTCTTCAAGTTTTGTCTTCGTGAGTGCAACAATGTCTGGTGTCTGAAGCTGTATTACAACACTTAACTCCAGTATCTTCGATCTCACTTCATCTACATTGGTGTATACTATTTTCAGGAACATGTTCCCCCTCTCCTTATTCATCACTACCCCCTCTCACAATTTTGTTGGTTTGCCTTTTTGTACCATTTTACAGGCCTGCCTTCCCTATCAATTTGTAGAAAAAAGAATTGATTTCTTCATCATTTCTGCTCTCATTTTAGTTTTACCTCTATAAGGTTAGTTTCAGCTTCTCTCTGTCTTCTCTTGAAAGATCTCGTCTTAACGATTACACTTTCCCATCCTCATCACTTTGTAATTTTCTAGCATTCCTTAGTACTTCTTCCATCTGTTTGGCACCGTTTAGGGTGATCCTCAAAGGTCGATCTTTCCCTTTTACATATCTGCCTATTCACCTGTAGTCGCACACATTCTCTATGGTTGTAAGACCTTCCACGAGGCCAACGATTTTATCTACTACTTTTACTTCTTCTACAGCTCTTTCTGACCTAGATGTTATCTCCTTTTCTTTGCAGCCAAAAATGATCAGGGACTTACTCCGATCAACTGTGTTTTGCACTAACTTCGGGTTGGATGCCAATTCTATTCTCACTTCGAGCCTAATGTTTGTTTTATCTTGGTTGCTTCAGAGTTTGACTTCCTTTACTGCTTCTTCTATTTTTTTCCTTTTCCTTGGCCACTTGCGCATAAGTGAGTTGCATATCTTTCTTGCACTGTTCTATTCCCTGTGTAACTTCTTCCATCTGTGCTGACAAAAGCTGTTTCTCCTGTTGAAATTCCTTACCTAACCTATTCTAGTCATTTATGTTTAAATTTACTTTAACTTCTTCCAAAGCTATTTGTAATAGTCTATTTTCTTCTTCCATGGCTTTGCAATTTGTTTCCTGGATAGGTTTAAATGCCTGCTTAACGAATACTCAAATCACAAGTGATGCAATTGCTTGGAATATTATTCAGTGCAATTTGCATCAGAACAATCTCAAGGACTTTTTTACATCTGTCGTTTCAGTGCTAGATAGGGCCGGGGAAGAGAGTATTTATCTTATAACCAATTAAAGAAGTAGTATGCCAGGTTGGAATAATCATGTTAGGGAATTTCAAAATAGATCTACCTTTATGGAAAGTTGCAGGGTGCTCCAAACCATTTGGCATAACCTACGAAAATATGTAGGGTGTCCCAGACCTTTTGGCATGACCTACGAAATATGCAGGGTGTCCCAGACTTTTTGGCATAACCTACGAAAATATGCAGGGTGTCCCAGACTTTTTGGCATAACCTACGAAAATATGCAAGGTACTGCAGACCTTTTGGCATGACCTTAGGAAAGAAGCAGGAGGAGTCCCATTCCTTTTGGCCTAATCTGCGGAAAGATGCAGGAGTGCCAAAGACATATAATATAGTAATATATTATGATATATTACTATTTTTTTTATTTTTTATTTTTGTATACAAGGGTTCATACATTCTTGTACAGCCAATAGCACGCATAGCTTTTTAGGTGAATGTTTATGTGTCTTACAGTCTCTCTCTCCATGGTACATCACCACCATGTGTCTTACAGGCACACTCTCCCATGGTACATCACCACCATGTGTCTTACAGGCACACTCTCCCATGGTACATCACCACCATGTGTCTTACAGGCACACTCTCCCATGGTACATCACCACCATGTGTCTTACAGGCACACTCTCCCATGGTACATCACCACCATGTGTCTTACTGGTACACTCTCCCATGGTACATCACCACCATGTGTCTTACTGGCACACTCTCCCATGGTACATCACCACCATGTGTCTTACAGTCTCTCTCTCTCTCCCATGGTACATCACCACCATGTGTCTTACTGGTACACTCTCCCATGGTACATCACCACAATGTGTCTTACAGGCACACTCTCCCATGGTACATCACCACCATGTGTCTTACAGGCACACTCTCCCATGGTACATCACCACCATGTGTCTTACAGGCACACTCTCCCATGGAACATCACCACCATGTGTCTTACAGGCACACTCTCCCATGGTACATCACCACCATGTGTCTTACAGGCACACTCTCCCATGGTACATCACCACCATGTGTCTTACTGGTGAGCACATACAGGTAGGAACATCTAGGTGAGCACATACAGGTAGGAACATCTAGATGAGCACATACAGAGTGGTTGACAACTGGAATGCATTAGGAAGTAATTTGGTGGAGGCAAACTCCATACACAGTTTCAAGTGTAGATATGATAGAGCCCAATAGGCTCAGGAACCTGTACACTACCGCAAGCACAAATAGGTGAGTACCTTCATGTGCTCATTTAGTTGTTCTCACTCTAATAATTAGTCTTTCATCTTGTTTATTACTTAAGTATTACCGATACCTTAAGCCGAGTGTTAAATGTTCATGTTTGTTTTAGTAATGATCGCAAGGTAGGAACCCCAGTTGTTAGGTTAGAGAAGACAGGTATACATCAGTATATGTGACTAATACATTAGGTTAAGGTATACATCAGTATATGTGACTATACATTAGGTTAAGGTATACATCAGTATATGTGACTAATACATTAGGTTAAGGTATACATCAGTATATGTGACTAATACATTAGGTTAAGGTATACATTAGTATATATGACTAATACATTACATTAAGGTATACATCAGTATATGTGACTAATACATTAGGTTAAGGTATACATCAGTATATGTGACTAATACATTAGGTTAAGGTATACATCAGTATATGTGACTAATACATTAGGTTAAGGTATACATTAGTATATATGACTAATAGACTAGGTTAAGAATTTTCTTTTAGTTAGCATACACGAATGCATATGCACATGTTGTGAGTGTTGCAACACAGAAATGAGGTGTTGTGAGTGTTGCAAACACAGAAATGAGGTGTTGTGAGTGTTGCAACACAGAAATGAGGTGTTGTGAGTGTTGCAACACAGAAATGAGGTGTTGTGAGTGTTGCAACACAGAAAAAACATGTTGGAACACTCACTCATATTATGTAAATTATGTGGTTGCAATAAGGTATTGCTGAGTGGTGAAACACTCACAACACGTTATTCCTGTGCTGTAACGTTGCACATATACCTATAACACCTATAACATGTTATTACTATGTTGCAGTACTCGCAACACAGTGTTCTGCGTTATAACAATATGGTATTTTCTTGACATATTCACAGTATGTCATTTCTGAGTTGCAAGGTTCACAACACGCTATTTATTTTCGCAACACTCACACTACGTTGTTGCTGTGTTGCAACACTCACAACACGTTGTTGCTGTGTTGCAACACTCACACTACGTTGTTGCTGTGTTGCAACACTCACACCACGTTGTTGCTGTGTTGCAACACCCACACTACGTTGTTGCTGTGTTGCAACACTCACACTACGTTGTTGCTGTGTTGCAACACTCACACTACGTTGTTGCTGTGTTGCAACACTCACACTACGTTGTTGCTGTGTTGCAACCCTCACACTACGTTGTTGCTGTGTTGCAACACTCACAACACGTTGTTGCTGTGTTGCAACACTCACAATACGTTGTTGCTGTGTTGCAACACTCACAACACGTTGTTGCTGTGTTGCAACACTCACACTACGTTGTTGCTGTGTTGCAACCCTCACACTACGTTGTTGCTGTGTTGCAACACTCACAACACTTGTTGCCGTGTTGCAACACTCACAATACGTTGTTGCTGTGTTGCAACACTCACAACACGTTGTTGCTGTGTTGCAACACTCACACTACGTTGTTGCTGTGTTGCAACACTCACACTACGTTGTTGCTGTGTTGCAACACTCACACTACGTTGTTGCTGTGTTGCAACACTCACACTACTTTGTTGCTGGTTGCAACACTCACACTACGTTGTTGCTGTGTTGCAACACTCACACTACGTTGTTGCTGTGTTGCAACACTCACAACACGTTGTTGCTGTGTTGCAACACTCACACTACGTTGTTGCTGTGTTGCAAACTCACAACACGTTGTTGCTGTGTTGCAACACTCACACTACGTTGTTGCTGTGTTGCAACACTCACAACACGTTGTTGCTGTGTTGCAACACTCACAACACGTTGTTGCTGTGTTGCAACACTCACAACACGTTGTTGCTGTTTGCAACACTCACACTACGTTGTTGCTGTGTTGCAACACTCCACACAACGTTGTTGTTGTGTTGCAACACTCACACTACGTTGTTGCTGTGTTGCAACACTCACAACACGTTGTTGCTGTGTTGCAACACTCACAACACGTTGTTGCTGTGTTGCAACACTCACCACTACGTTGTTGCTGTGTTGCAACACTCACAACACGTTGTTGCTGTGTTGCAACACTCACAACACGTTGTTGCTGTTGCAACACTCACACTACGTTGTTGCTGTGTTGCAACACTCACAACACGTTGTTGCTGTGTTGCAAACACTCACACTACGTTGTTGCTGTGTTGCAACACTCACAACACGTTGTTGCTGTGTTGCAACACTCACACTACGTTGTTGCTGTGTTGCAACACTCACACTACGTTGTTACTGTGTTGCAACACCACAATACGTGTTGTTGTGTTGCAACACCACCCCAAGTTTTAACTGTTTCGTAATGCTATAATAATAACAAATATATAATATATATAAAAAGTTACTAGAATTCATAAATATAACGTGATTGAATTTTTAAAATTTGGTTAAATAGATGAAAAACAGTTTTAGATTAAAACTAAAGTTTTATCTGCGTAATATATGGACAAAGGAAGCTAACATGTCATATATAGAGTTGTAACTGGTGAGGGCGTGAACACCGGGTCCTCCCAGTCTGGCCACGACTGTTGTAACTGGTGAGGGCGTGAACACCGGGTCCTCCCGTCTGGCCACGACTGTTGTAACTGGTGAGGGCGTGAACACCGGGTCCGACCTCCCAGTCTGGCCACGACTGTTGTAACTGGTGACCGCGTGAACACCGGGTCCTCCCAGTCTGGCCACGACTGTTGTAACTGGTGACCGCGTGAACACCGGGTCCTCCCAGTCTGGCCACGACTGTTGTAACTGGTGAGGGCGTGAACACCGGGTCCTCCCAGTCTGGCCACGACTGTTGTAACTGGTGACCGCGTGAACACCGGGTCGACCTCCCAGTCTGGCCACGACTGTTGTAACTGGTGAGGCGTGAACACCGGGTCCTCCCAGTCTGGCCACGACTGTTGTAACTGGTGACCGCGTGAACACCGGGTCCGACCTCCCAGTCTGGCCACGACTGTTGTAACTGGTGAGGGCGTGAACACCGGGTCCTCCCAGTCTGGCCACGACTGTTGTAACTGGTGAGGGCGTGAACACCGGGTCCGACCTCCCCAGTCTGACCACGACTCTTCCTGCTTAATGAAGAACTCAACAGTCATATTCATCCACTTCATCATACATCTTCAACTGACAATTGAGGTCTGAGAAGCAAAAACCCACGATAAAACTATATGAAAAATATGTAAAGTAAGGCAAGGTAATTATGAGGTGAAAGCGCTAGGCCAGTATGCTTATATAACACTTGCAAGGGTCATTAAGATGAGCTGGGACGTGAGGACGGAGTGAAGGAACGCTGCCCAACTACTTCGACTTCGGGAATCGAACAAAAACATATTTATAAACATCAAGGATCTGAATATATTTAATCGAAGGAAACTCTACACAGTTGTCTCTGGAATTCTATAAGGTATATCAAGATATACACTTAGTGTTATCATATAAAAAATTTCAAGGCAGATTGTTTAATGGCACTGATGTGCTCACCTAGATGTGCCCACCTAGGTGTGCTCACCTATATGTGCTCACCTAGATGTGCTCACCTAGATGTGCTCACCTAGATGTGCCCACCTAGGTGTGCTCATCTAGATGTGCTCACCTAGATGTGCTGTCGGGGTTCGCCGTAAGAGGGGGTGAGCAACAGTAAACGAGATATCCTCTCAACGGTCGCACTGGCGATAACCGTTACTCACCGTAGTCCTGCGGGTCTTCACTCTATCCTCGCGGCGCCACTGTAGCCAGGAGAGTACCCCAGTCGATCCCCAACCAGCCTTTGATCAGGAATGAGTGGAGACACAGATTGCTCCTTCAACTGTGTGCCCGCCCCGACAAGGACTGTAATACTAATTACAAGGTCGCCAACTGGTGTTTCCTGTGTCCAGTAACACTACAGTGGAATTGCGGAATTGTGATAACAGTGGCAAGAGCACATTCAGTAAATCTGGTATCAGGCAAGTAATTATTCCTGTCACTCTATCTTCTTTCAAGTATTATATAGTCACAAGATTTATGGAGGGGATGATACAAACGCCAAGGTATTTGTATTTTACTTAAAACTCAAGATATCATATTCATATATCAATAAGCACACAAGTATAATGCAGAAGTCGCTCTCTCTTCATAGATAATTTGGGGCACACCGATATGGCAACACACTTCCCCCCCCCCCCCCGCGCGTCAAACGTCAAAGTCAGCTGGGGAGGTTCCCACCGCGCGAATGTTAGTTGGTTTCTTCGTCTAGCGTGAGGCGCCCGTTTCTTTAAATTCTCAAGAATCACTGTATTGACGCACAACACGAATACTGCTATAATGACAATAGAACACAATTGAATCACTGCATTGGCCTTGAGCTTAATCAAACTTTTCTATGATAATGCACATAATAATTTGCTATCATGGCGTACCACACTGCACTTCATACAATGATAAGGAATGCAACAAGATATAATACTGGAGTTCTCAGTAATTCCTTTCTTAGGCGAATATTCAATTGATTACTGCACACATGTAAAATTATTCAATACACAGGCATGATATATATATATATATATAGATAAACCATAGATATCAATAATAGTAATCATACAAATATTGGGCACATAGCCTAACACCAATAACTGGTTCACTAGTATATATATATATATACTAGTATATATATATATAGATAATCGCGTCGTCGCCGCGTTCTTGCCCCCCGCAGGTCCGTGCTCCTCCTCCACGTCTTGGAGGGTTGGAGTCGGTCTCCTGGCCGTCGACTTCCCTCTCAATTACGTCTGCCCGCCTACGTCTCGGCTACAGTCGTACGGATTCCCAATTAGTATCTTCTTTCACTGCTTTCCCGTGGAATGGCCCAGCAGAATACGTCGTCACTGTGAAGCTATCAGACGTCCCAGACGATGCTGCCTAGACTTCACCTGCACAGCACCCGACTCAGAGCACTTGCAGCTCAATATTCCGTCAATTTCCTCTTCGGTCCACACACATGGAATGAAGGAAGACCTCTCGGCGTACTTGTATACAACGGGTGACTCGTAAGTTCCACGGGATCGGCGTATTACTGTCAAACTGACAGGACCGTCGTTCACACATCCAACCTAGTTGACGAGACCGGTCAAACTGGTTCCCTCACGGTGGAATGGACCAGCCACTACGCTGTCTCCTAAACGGGTGAACTGCCACAGACGTCACATACGTCACTGCACAGACCACTTCTTGCAACGCACCTGTCCCGGAGCACTTGTTGCTCAATATTCCGTCAATACGTTCTTCGGTCCACACATGGAATGAAGGAAGACCTCACTGAGTGCGTGCAGACTACAGGAGACGCGTATATCCACCGGAGCTCGGGTAATCCGTCACCGTGACAGCATCCCCCGTCGCAAGTCTTGCCTCACTGACGTGCGTGTGAGACTGATGGCGCCAGCGCGGGGCGATGGCTGGACTCCCCTGCCTTCGTGACGTCATATTCGCCAAGGGACGTTTTCATTGGCTCCCAGTGCCACGTCGCTGACGGTGACCAATCGGGTGTCACTGACGTCACACAGTTTTGGCGGCAAAACGGAGGAGCCAGCGCCATATTGGCTTCCTAAAGGGCCTATACCACAGGCCAAAATACTCTTCTTTTACAAATTTCTCGGCACTGCGAGAACACTACACTCTCCCACATATGTCAAACTGATGCCAGCAATGTAGAGAAGCTCGGGTATAGTGGACATGACTCTTAGAGCAGGCGTGGGAGAAATATAAGGGAGGGGAACACCGTCACAGTGCTCACCTAGATGTGTTCACCTAGATGTGCTCACCTAGATGTGCTCACCTAAATGTGCTCACCTTGATGTGTTCACCTAGATGTGCTCACCTAGATGTGCTCACCTAGATGTGCTCACCTAGATGTGCTCACCTAGATGTGCTCACCTAGATGTACTCACCTAGGTGTACTCACCTAGGTGTGCTCACCTAGGTGTGCTCATCTAGATGTGCTCACCTAGATGTGTTCACCTAGATGTGTTCACCAAGATGTGCTCACCTAGATGTGCTCACCTACGTGTGCTCACCTAGATGTGCTCACCTAGGTGTGCTCACCTAGATGTGCTCACCTAAATGTGCTCAACAAGATGTGCTCACCTAGATGTGCTCACCTACGTGTGCTCACCTAGATGTGCTCACCTAGGTGTGCTCACCTAGATGTGCTCACCTAAATGTGCTCAACAAGATGTGCTCACCTAGATGTACTCACCTAGATGTGCTCACCTAGATGTGTTCACCTAGATGTGCTCACCTAGATGTGCTCACCTAGATGTGCTCACCTAGATGTGCTCACCTAGATATGCTCACCTAGATGTATTCACTTAGATGTGCTCACCTAGATGTGCTCACCTAGATGTATTCACTTAGATGTGTTCACCTAGATGTACTCACCTAGATGTGCTCATCTAGATGTGCTCACCTAGATGTACTCACCTAGGTGTACTCACCTAGGTGTGCTCACCTAGGTGTGCTCATCTAGATGTGTTCACCTAGATGTGTTCACCAAGATGTGCTCACCTAGATGTGCTCACCTAGGTGTGCTCACCTAGATGTGCTCACCTAGGTGTGCTCACCTAGATGTGCTCACCTAGATGTGCTCACCTAGATGTACTCACCTAGATGTACTCACCTAGATGTGCTCACCTAGATGTATTCACTTAGATGTGCTCACCTAGATGTGCTCACCTAGATGTGCTCACCTAGATGTGCTCACCTAGATGTACTCACCTAGATGTACTCACCTAGATGTGCTCACCTAGATGTACTCACCTAGATGTACTCACCTAGATGTCCTCACCTAGGTGTGCTCTCCTAGATATGCTCACCTAGATGTGCTCACCTAGATGTATTCACTTAGATGTGCTCACCTAGATGTGCTTACCTAGATGTGCTCCCCTTGATGTACTCACCTAGATGTGCTCACCTAGATGTACTCACCTAGATGTGTTCACCTAGATGTGCTCACCAACATGTGCTCACCTAGATGTGCTCACCTAGATGTGCTCACCTAGGTGTGCTCACCTAGATGTGCTCACCTAGATGTACTCACCTAGATGTACTCACCTTAGATGTGCTCACCTAGATGTGCTCACCTAGATGTGCTCACCTAGATGTGCTCACCTAGATGTACTCACCTAGATGTGTTCACCTACATGTACTCACCTAGATGTGCTCACCTAGATGTGCTCACCTAGATGTGCTCACCTACATGTGCTCATCTTTATGTGCTCACCTAGATGTGCTCACCTAGATGTGCTCACTTAGATGTGATCACTTAGATGTGCTCACCTAGATGTCCTCACCTAGATGTGGTCACCTAGATGTACTCACCTAGATGTTCTCACCTAATTATGCTCACCTAGATGTGTTAACCTAATTGTGATCACATAGACATTTTCACTCTAATAATCAGTCTTTCATCTCGTTTAAAGCTTTAAATATTCATCACACACACAAGTCACAACAGTGTGATGGATCAAGCGAACAAGTCCACGCGGGCCGGGACCAGGACCCGGGTAATCCACGCGGGCCGAGACCAGGACCCGGGTAATCCACGCGGGCCGGGACCAGGACCCGGGTAATCCACGCGGGCCGGGACCAGAACCCGGGTAATCCACGTGGGCCATGACCAGGACCCGGGTAATCCACGTGGGCCGGGACCAGGACCCGGGTAATCCACGCGGGCCGGGACCAGGACCCGGGTAATCCACGCGGGCCGGGACCATAACCCGGGTAATCCACGCGGGCCGGGACCAGGACCCGGGTAATCCACGCGGGCCGGGACCAGAACCCGGGTAATCCACGCGGGCCGGGACCATAACCCGGGTAATCCACGCGGGCCGGGACCAGGACCCGGGTAATCCACGCGGGCCGGGACCAGAACCCGGGTAATCCACGTGGGCCATGACCAGGACCCGGGTAATCCACGTGGGCCGGGACCAGGACCCGGGTAATCCACGCGGGCCGGGACCAGAACCCGGGTAATCTAGGCGGGCCGGGACCAGGACCCGGGTAATCCACGCGGGCCGGGACCAGGACCCGGGTAATCCACGCGGGCCGGGACCAGGACCCGGGTAATCCACGCGGGTCGGGACCAGGACCCGGGTAATCCTCCCGGGCCGGGACCAGGACCCGGGTAATCCACGTGGGCCATGACCAGGACCCGGGTAATCCACGCGGGCCGGGACCAGGACCCGGGTAATCCACGCGGGCCGGGACCAGGACCCGGGTAATCCACGCGGGCCGGGACCAGAACCCGGGTAATCCACGCGGGCCGGGACCAGGACCCGGGTAATCCACGCGGGCCGGGACCAGAACCCGGGTAATCCACGCGGGCCGGGACCAGAACCCGGGTAATCTAGGCGGGCCGGGACCAGGACCCGGGTAATCCACGCGGGCCGGGACCAGGACCCGGGTAATCCACGCGGGCCGGGACCAGGACCCGGGTAATCCACGCGGGCCGGGACCAGGACCCGGGTGGATTTGTTCACTTGATCCGTCACGCTGTTGTTATTTGTGTGTGTAATGAAGTAAGGGTGAAGAGGAAGAACAGACTACTGACACAGCTCGAGTGCATGAGGGGACTGACACAGCTCGAGTGTATGAGGGGACTGACACAGCTCGAGTGTATGAGGGGACTGACACAGCTGGAGTGTATGAGGGGACTGACACAGCTCGAGTGTATGAGGGGACTGACACAGCTCGAGTTTATGAGGGGACTGACACAGCTCGAGTTTATGAGGGGACTGACACAGCTCGAGTGTATGAGGGGACTGACACAGCTCGAGTTTATGAGGGGACTGACACAGCTCGAGTTTATGAGGGGACTGACACAGCTCGAGTGTATGAGGGGACTGACACAGCTCGAGTTTATGAGGGGACTGACACAGCTCGAGTTTATGAGGGGACTGACACAGCTCGAGTGTATGAGGGGACTGACACAGCTCGAGTGTATGAAGGGACTGACACAGCTGGAGTGTATGAGGGGACTGACACAGCTCGAGTGTATGAGGGGACTGACACAGCTCGAGTGTATGAGGGGACTGACACAGCTCGAGTGTATGAGGGGACTGACACAGCTGGAGTGTATGAGGGGAACTGACACAGCTCGAGTGTATGAGGGGACTGACACAGCTCGAGTGTATGAGGGGACTGACACAGCTCGAGTGTATGAGGGAACTGACACAGCTCGAGTGTATGAGGGGACTGACACAGCTCGAGTGTATGAGGGGACTGACACAGCTGGAGTGTATGAGGGGAACTGACACAGCTCGAGTGTATGAGGGGACTGACACAGCTCGAGTGTATGAGGGGACTGACACAGCTCGAGTGCATGAGGGGACTGACACAGCTTGAGTGCATGAGGGGACTGACATAGCTCGAGTGTATGAGGGGACTGACACAGCTCGAGTGTATGAGGGGACTGACACAGCTGGAGTGTATGAGGGGACTGACACAGCTCGAGTGTATGAGGGGACTGACACAGCTCGAGTGCATGAGGGGACTGACATAGCTCGAGTGTATGAGGGGACTGACATAGCTCGAGTGTATGAGGGGACTGACATAGCTGGAGTGTATGAGGGGACTGACACAGCTCGAGTGTATGAGGGGACTGACATAGCTCGAGTGCATGAGGGGACTGACACAGCTCGAGTGTATGAGGGGACTGACACAGCTCGAGTGTATGAGGGGACTGACACAGCTCGAGTGTATGAGGGGACTGACACAGCTCGAGTGCATGAGGGGACTGACACAGCTCGAGTGTATGAGGGGACTGACACAGCTCGAGTGATGAGGGGACTGACACAGCTGGAGTGTATGAGGGGACTGACACAGCTCGAGTGTATGAGGGGACTGACATAGCTCGAGTGTATGAGGGGACTGACATAGCTCGAGTGTATGAGGGGACTGACATAGCTCGAGTGTATGAGGGGACTGACAAGCTCGAGTGTATGAGGGGACTGACATAGCTCGAGTGTATGAGGGGACTGACACAGCTCGAGTGCATGAGGGGACTGACACAGCTCGAGTGTATGAGGGGACTGACACAGCTCGAGTGCATGAGGGGACTGACACAGCTCGAGTGTATGAGGGGACTGAACAGCTCGAGTGTATGAGGGGACTGACACAGCTCGAGTGCATGAGGGGACTGACACAGCTCGAGTGTATGAGGGGACTGACATAGCTCGAGTGTATGAGGGGACTGACACAGCTCGAGTGTATGAGGGGACTGACATAGCTCGAGTGTATGAGGGGACTGACACAGCTCGAGTGTATGAGGGGACTGACACAGCTCGAGTGCATGAGGGGACTGACACGCTCGAGTGTATGAGGGGACTGACATAGCTCGAGTGTATGAGGGACTGACACAGCTCGAGTGTATGAGGGGACTGACACAGCTCGAGTGTATGAGGGGACTGACACAGCTCGAGTGCATGAGGGGACTGACACAGCTCGAGTGTATGAGGGGACTGACACAGCTCGAGTGTATGAGGGGACTGACACAGCTCGAGTGTATGAGGGACTGACACAGCTCGAGTGTATAGGGGACTGACACAGCTCGAGTGTATGAGGGGACTGACATAGCTCGAGTGTATGAGGGGACTGACACAGCTCGAGTGTATGAGGGGACTGACATAGCTCGAGTGTATGAGGGGACTGACATAGCTCGAGTGCATGAGGGGACTGACACAGCTCGAGTGCATGGGGACTGACATAGCTCGAGTGCATGAGGGGACTGACATAGCTCGAGTGCATGAGGGGACTGACATAGCTCGAGTGTATGAGGGGGACTGACATAGCTCGAGTGTATGAGGGACTGACATAGCTCGAGTGATGAGGGGACTGACACAGCTCGAGTGTATGAGGGGACTGACACAGCTCGAGTGTATGAGGGGACTGACA
>WNGS01137513.1:0-12582 GCA_020271785.1 Procambarus virginalis
CTGCAATTTTGATCATTAAAGTGATGATTGTCATGATAGAGGATAAGAGGTTTAGTTCTGGGTCTATACTTGTTTGCATAAGAAGGCTGGTTGTAGGAAAACACGGCAAGAATGTCAATTCCAAAATAAATTTTGATATAAAAGGGGGAAATAATAAAATATAAACAAGACTATACAAGACAAACACAAATGAACAAAAAAAAAAAAAAAAAAGGAGGTAGAATTGCTTACAAGTACTCTCAGGTACACTGTAAGTAATTGCATTTTGAGACACAGGCAAAGTCAGGGGTACAATGGAGTAAGGAGTATGGCGAGGCTAGGCAACCTAGGTAATAAATGAAAGCAAAGAAAAAGTTGAATAATAAACATAGGCAAATTTAAACTAATGATTTTCTGGGGGGAGCCCCGTCGGCTCCCTGGAGCTATCCCAGGCTGATATGCTAATGTCAGACTTTGGCATCAGTCATGTGTATGGAGTTCTTAGGCCTACCGGGCACTACGGCCAGAACCGGGCCCCCTCAGAGAGGCAAGGGGAGCAATGGCCTATAGAAACCCCCGTGTGGTTGGAAGCATTCTATGCCATCGACCGGGACAGGCACCCAGAAAGGTAAGCACCCCAACCCAAACAAACCCCTATTCTGGTTAAAATTGCTACCAAAACCCCGAACTAGTGGATAGAACTCCCAACAGAAAAAAAGCAAACTAGTGTGACGTCACACGCTCCCGCGCCGCTGTCTGCGCAGCTCCCCCCCCTCCCCGGGAGGGGGAAGGGGGAGCCCCAGACCCTCCATGCCGGCTACCCACACCTCAGTTCTTGAGGCTGATGCTATAGGCGAAGGTCGTGTGCTCTGGCTCCTGTGTCGCTACAGCACTGTGCTTTGTGTGTGGTGTTTGTTTGTGGGTGCGAGAGCCAGGAGTATCTTCAGTACTCGGGCTGCATGCGCCTAGGGCTTTCCTTCCCTAGGTGCCCTGTAAGTACTGCCCTTGGGGCTTGGGGCCGCCTTTCACAAGTTCCTCGGGGTCTGCCTCTGCTGGTCCGCTTTACCTTTTCGGTTTTTTCGGCCACCTGTTGGGCTCTTTGGTGTTCTGTTCTCCCTTGTTACTGGCAGGTAAAAGACAGTTTGCACTGGTTGGGGCGCAGGGTGCTGCACAGCTTGTATTCCCGACATAGCGGCCGGCTCTGTTCCTTGGGGGTTCGCTGTCCTCTTGCGGGGTTTTGTTGTTCTTTTTTGTTTTTGCCTGGTGGGGGGTTCTGTCCTATTGTTCATTGGTTTAGCCCTTCCACGATTTTCCTGGGTGGCGCCCCCTGCTAGGTCCCTGAGTGTACACATCCCTGGGGTACAGCTATAGAAGTTTGCTTGGTAGTTCTGGGCGCCGGTTAGCAGCGCCCTGCCTGGGACTACCTGAGCGCGAGTCTCAGGACCCTGGGAATCCCCTAGGGGGCACGTGGGTCCGATGGATGTGACCCCAGAGTCCCCACTCACTGTGTGCGAGTTTGAGGGTTGCTCATTCCCTTGTCTCAGGGTGACCCTCATTGTTTTTGCCTCTGCCATGCTGCCTGTTGGGTCGGGGATACTTTCGACCCTGAGTCTTGTGAGTGTTGCTGCTTGCTTGTGACTCAATTTACCCAATCCTCTGATGATTTGCTTCGGGTACAGGCGGCGCGCGCGTTGCAGTCTAGGTTTCATTTTTTGCAACGCGCTCGGTTGGTTGCTCACCCGGATGCCCCAGGGCTGCCCCACTTTGTCTTTCGAGACCCGAACTTGGGGGTAGGGTCGCTTCGATCCTGGTTCAGTCCGCACCTCCTCGTCCTTCCCCTTCGGTTCGTTTTGGTCCTCCCCCCTCTGCTTCTGGCCCCGAAGCGTCTGAGGGTTTCGGGGTCGGAGCAGGGTTACTTGATCTCGAGACTCGGGTAGCTTCGGGGGGTGCCCCTTCCGGGGGGGCGGCAGAGGCATTTGAGTCTTGTCTCCCGGCCAAAGCTAATGGGTCTGACCAGTGGGCCCCCCTTCCTCCAGCTTTTCTGGCTGCTCCGTCCTTGTCTGTCTTGGGTCGGGGCTTGGAAGAGGACTCAGCCTCGGGTCCTGTGGTGAAGGACCTCGAGGTTGGGGAGGGACTGACTTGGGGGCCTTGGGCCCCGCTAGACCCCGCCTGGGTTTTTTCTTCCCTCTGAGCGGGGCTTATTGTTACAAGAGTGGGGTTTTCTTTTCCTCCTCTCTCAGCATACGAGTTGGATTTGGTGTCGGCCCCTCCCCGGGTTCGGTTCCGTGTCCCCCCGGGTACGTCGGTTCCGTCTTTCCGGAGGTTTTCGCTTATTGCATCCACCTGGTGTGTGCGGGTGCCTTTGCTGCTTACCTCCTGCGTGACCCGGATTATGCCTCGGAAATGGATCCGTCGGCGTTCTGGTTTGGGACTTCGTTCCCTTTCTGGCTCCGTTACGAGGTTCCGGAGTCTTCCTGGCTATTCTTCTTCGGTTCTTCGGTTTATTCATGCTGCGTCGGCGCTTTGTCGCCGAGTCGGCTTGTTTGGTTTTCCGGGGGCCCCGGGGTGGGTCTTCCCGGAAGGGTCGTGCCAGGGCTCGAGGTTCCTCTCGTCGTGGTAGGCCTCTGGTGTCAGGTTCGGGTTCGGCTCCTACTGCGGACCCTCCCTTGTCTCGTCGGCGCTGGTTCACTCTGTGCAGGGCTCTGGGTCTCGTAAGAGTCGCCGGCCCTTTCGCAGTTTGCCCCATTGACGGGGCGATGGGGGGACAGCTTGCGCTGTTCGCCCGCGCCTGGTCCCACGATTCGTGGGCCTTTCGGGTCATGTCGGGCGGCCTGCGGTGGCGTTGGGTGGCCCCTCTCCCCTTGGGGGGGTCGGGGCTGGCAGGGCAGGTTTCTTCCCCTGCGCTCTGTCGGGTTGTCTTGGAGTGGGTACGCTTGGGCGTCGTCGAAACGATGTCGTCCTCAGATGGTTTCCCGTCTGTTTTCCGGTTCCGAAACGGGACTGCGCGGACCTGCGGTTCATTCTGGACTTGTCCCGTCTGAACCCCTGGGTTCATTGCCCCTCCTTTCGGATGACTACGCTGTCTCAGATTCGGCTCCTCTTGGAGCCAGGCGCTTGGATGGTGTCCCTGGACCTCCGGGACGCTTATTGGCATGTCTCGGTCATCCGCGGTTCAGGGACTGGCTCGTTTGTTGTGGGGCATCTGAGTTACCGCTTTTGTTGTCTTCCGTTCGGGGTTGAACCTGGCACCTCACGTGTTCACACGCCTTACACGGGTCGTGGTGGCTCGTTTGCGTCTCCTAGGTGTTCAGGTGTTGGCCTACCTCGACGACTGGCTGGTTTGGGCTCCCAGCCGGTCAGCTTGCTTGTTAGCTAGGGATTTTGGCTCTTTCCCCGCTCACCGGGTTTGGGTTCTTGGTGAACTGGAGGAGTCCCATCTGGTTCCCTCTCAGGTTCGGACTTGGCTGGGTCTCACTTGGGACTCTCGAACTGCCTCCTTGTCTCTCCCTCCAGAATCTCTCCTGCGGCTGCGGTCCCGCCTTTGTCTGTATTTGGTGGGCCCTCAGGTCACCCGGCGTTGCTCGAGGGGCTGTGCGGGAGCCTGAACTTCGCAATGGTGGTCTACCCGCCGGGTCGGATTTGGCTTCGTCGGCTGTTCTGGTTCCTTCGGGGTCCCCCCTTCCGCCTCTCTCGCGATCGCAGGGTTCGACCCCCGGGGGCCTTGCGTCGGTTGCTGCGTCACCGGCTTCCTCTTCGGGTTTTCGGGGTTCAGTGCCTTGGCGCCTACCCGAGCCCCGCTCGATGTCTACACGGACGCGTCGTCTCTCGGCTGGGTTTTTGTGACCAATGCTCACCATGCGGCCAGGGGCGTTGGGGTCCGTCCTTCCGTCGAGCTCACAGCACGGTGCGGGAGTTCACGGCGGTGTGGTTCGCTCTTCGGAGGATTCGGTGGCCCGCGGATCGATGATCCGGCTCCATTCGGACTGCTCTCCGGTGGTTCATTGCTTGAACCACGGGGGTTCAATGCGGTCCTTGTCTCTTTGGGATTGGTCGCTTCGGTTGACTCGTCTGCTGAGTTCTCGGGGTTTTCTCTCCTGGCGGTTCACGTACGGGGCGCGTCCAACGTCTTGGCCGACGCCCTGTCTCGCTTCGTTCCCCTCTCCACGGAGTGGACGGTCGACGACGAGTCCTCCCGTTGGCTTTGCCAGACGTTCGGGCGTCCCGAGATGGACCTCTTCGCGTCGGTGTGGTCGCGGCGTCTTCCCGTGTATGCGGCGCCCTTCCCCGATCGCGAGGCCGTCGGGGTCGACGCCTTTCGGCTAGACTGGTCGATGTGGGGGTTCCTGTACCTCTTTCCCCCGGTTTAGCTGTTGCTCCAGGTCCTGACTCGCTTGGAGACTTACCAGGGGAGAGTTGTCCTTCTGGCCCCTTGGTGGCCGGCCCAGCCTTGGTTTCAGGCGCTAGTTGCTCGGTGTCCGAACCCGAGGTTTGTTTTTCCGCGGCTCCGCTCTCTTCCAGCAGATCGGGCCGGTACGTCACGTGGCTGGTTCGATCTTCTCCTCGAGTCTTCGCGTATGGAATTTTTGACTCGAGTTTATCATCATCTCTATGGTGATCAGGTGGCCTCTTTGTTGGTGTCCCACCTGCGGGCTTCTTCTCGGCGACAGTATGAAGTTTCCTGGCGGTCCTTCTGTTTCTTTTTGCGTCTTCGTCGTGTTCCTTCCTTATCTGTTCGGGTGGTTTTGTCCTTCCTCTTGTGGTTGTTTCAGGACCGTCATCTTATGTGTACCGAATGGCTGGCTGGCGTACCGAAATGGAAACTATGAGGAGATGAATAAATTCCTATGGGATATACATTGGGACACAGAACTCGGAACCAAGTCCGTACAAGACATGATGGACTATGTCCCCCAAAAATGTCAGGAGCTGTAAGCAGGTTTGTCCAGCCCAACAGGAAAAAACAGAGAAGCAAAGGAGAATCCGTGGTTTAAAAGGGAATGTATGAAAGCAAAGGAGCTGAACAAAAGGGCATGGAGGAACTTCCGTAATAACGAACACCAGAACACCAGAAAGTAGAGAGAGATACCAGAGAACCAGGAACGAGTATGTCAGTGTGAGAAGAGCAGCTGAGAAAAGGTATGAAATGATATAGCTAATAAAGCCAAGACTGAACCAAAGCTACTACACAGTCACATCAGGAGGAAGACAACAGTGAAGGAACAGGTGATTAAACTTAGGGTGGGCGAGGACAGGTACACAGAGAATGACAAAGAGGTGTGTGAAGAACTCAACAAAAGGTTCCAGGAGGTCTTTACAATAGAACAGGGAGATATCACGGCGCTGGGAGAGGTGGCAGCAAACCAGGTGACCTTGGATAGGTTCGAAATTACAAGAGATGAGGTCAAAAAGCACCTATTGGAGCTGGATGTGAGAAAAGCTGTTGGGCCGGATGGAATCTCGCCATGGGTATTGAAAGAGTGTGCAGGAGCACTTTGCTTACCACTCTCCATAGTGTATAGTAAGTCACTGGAAACGGGGGACCTACCAGAAATATGGAAGACTGCTAATGTAGTACCAATATACAAAAAGGGTGACAGACAAGAGGCACTGAACTACAGGCCAGTGTCCTTAACTTGTATACCATGCAAGGTGATGGAGAAGATTGTGAGAAAAAACCTAGTAACACATCTGGAGAGAAGAGACTTCGTGACAACCCATCAACATGGGTTCAGGGAGGGTAAATCTTGCCTTACAGGCTTGATAGAATTCTACGATCAGGTGACAAAAATTAAGCAAGAAAGAGAAGGGTGGGCGGACTGCATTTTTTTGGACTGTCGGAAAGCCTTTGACACAGTACCCCATAAAAGGTTGATGCATAAGCTGGAGAAACAGGCAGGAGTAACAGGTAGGGCGCTCCAGTGGATAAGGGAGTACCTAAGCAATAGGAAGCAGAGAGTTACAGTGAGGGGTGAGACCTCAGACTGGCGTGAAGTCACCAGTGGAGTCCCACAGGGCTCTGTACTTGGACCTATCCTGTTTCTGATATACGTAAATGATCTCCCAGAGGGTATAGACTCATTCCTCTCAATGTTTGCTGACGACGCCAAAATTATGAGAAGGATTAAGACAGAGGAGGACAGCTTGAGACTTCAAGAAGACCTGGACAAGCTGCAGGAATGGTCGAACAAATGGCTGTTAGAGTTTAACCCAAGCAAATGTAATGTAATGAAGATAGGGGTAGGAAGCAGGAGACCAGATACAAGGTACCATTTGGGAGATGAAATACTTCAAGAGTCAGAGAGAGAGAAAGACCTGGGGGTTGATATCACGCCAGACCTGTCCCCTGAAGCTCATATCAAGAGGATAACATCAGCAGCATATGCCAGGTTGGCTAACATAAGAACGGCCTTTAAAACTTGTGTAAGGAATCTTTCAGAACATTATATACCACATATGTCAGACCAATCCTGGAGTATGCGGCTCCAGCATGGAGTCCCTATCTAGTCAAGCATAAGACTAAACTGGAAAAGGTTCAAAGGTTTGCCACCAGACTAGTACCCGAGCTGAGAGGTATGAGCTACGAGGAGCGACTGCAGGAATTAAACCTCACTTCGTTGGAAGACAGAAGAGTTAGGGGGGACATGATCACCACATTCAAGATTCTCAGGGGAATCGACAGGGTTGATAAAGACAGGCTGTTTAACACAAGGGGCACACGCACTAGGGGACACAGGTGGAAACTGAGTGCCCAAATGAGCCACAGAGATATTAGAAAGAACTTTTTTAGTGTCAGAGTGGTTGACAAATGGAATGCATTAGGAAGCGATGTGGTGGAGGCTGACTCCATACACAGTTTCAAGTGTAGATATGATAGAGCCCAATAGGCTCAGGAAACTGTACACCTGTTGATTGACGGTTGAGAGGCGGGACCAAAGAGCCAGAGCTCAACCCCCGCAAGCACAACTAGGTGAGTACAACTAGGTGAGTACTGTCGCCTCGTATCGTGCGGCGCTGGTGGAGCCGCTTCAGCTTGCCTTTGGTATCGATGTTACGTCTTCGCCGTTTCGCAAGCTGTCTCGTGCATTGTTTCACCTCCGGCCTGCTCATGCGCCGCCTGAGCCGTCCTGGTCTTTGGACAGAGTGCTCGCTTCCCTTTCGTCTCCTCGTTTCGTTGTGGCCCCTTCGGTCCGGGATTGTTTTTCCAAGGCTCTTTTTTTTTGTTGGCTTTGGCCTCTGGGGGTCGGGTCGGGGAGCTTCATGCTCTCCTCCGGCGCAGGGGTTTCTGCTCTTTTGGTCGTGGTGATTGTTTTGTTCGCTTGCAGCTGTCTCCTTCTTTTCTGGCAAAGAATGAGACTGTTGTGTTCCGAAGGGGTCCGTGGGTGGTTGATGCTTGGTTGGTCAGGCCGGGGGTGCATCATGTTTTGTATCCGGTTGCGGCGCTTCGCCGTTATTTGCGCGACACGGCTTCTGTGTCCGGGGACGCGCTGTGGGTTGATCCGGTTTCCCTTCGTACCTGTTCGCGGGCTCGGGTCTCCCAGGTCGTCCGCAGGGTTATTAAGTCCAGCCAGCCTGCGGTCTATCCCCGTGCTCATGACGTTCGTAAGTTCGCGGCTCTTGCTGCCGTCTTTGGGAATGTCTTGGTCTGATATTCGGGCGAGGGATTTTGACCGTCGAACAGGGTCCTGGCTGCTCGTTACCTTGTGAATGTCCCTGGGCCCCGTCGGGCCTGTGTTGCTTTGGGTCGGCGGTTGCAGCCAGTTGTCTCGGCTTCGGGTTGAGGAGTGAGCGACGACCGCCTCCCGGGTAAGTCCCTCTGCTTCCGTCTGTGGGTAGTTAGCTCCGGGGAGCCGACGGGACTCTCCCCAGAAAACCAGCGTTGAATGTAATGAAACGCCATTTTCTGGGTGAGTCCCGGAGGCTCCCCGGCATCCCTCCCTCCCTCCGGTCGGCGGTTTTTCGTATTTTTGACATCCAGCCTCAAGAACTGAGGTGTGGGTAGCCGGGGTGGAGGGTTTGGGGCTCCCCCTTCCCCCTCCCAGGGAGGGGGGGAGCTGCGCAGACAGCGGCGCGGCGGCGTGTGACGTCACACTAGTTTGCTTGTTTTTCTGTTGGGGAGTTCTATCCACTAGTTCATTTTTTGGTAGCAATTTTAACCAGAATAGGGGTTTGTTTTGGGCCGCTTACCTTTCTGGGTACCTGTCCCGGTCGATGGCAGATATAGAATGCTTCCAACCACACGGGGGTTTCTATAGGCCATTGCTCCCCTTTCCTCTCTGAGGGGGCCCGGTTCTGGCCATGGTCCCCGGTAGGCCTAAGAACTCCATACACATGACTGATGCCAAAGTCTGACATTAGCACATCAGCCTGGGATAGCTCCGGGGAGCCTCCGGGACTCACCCAGAAAATGGCGTTTCATTACATTCAACGCTGGTTATTAACTATAAATAGTTAAGTTATGATCCTATAATTTGTAAGAACTAAAGAAAATGTTAATGCACTCAATTAATTAAGCCCAATAAATGACTAATAAAAATTTAAATTAAAATTTAAGAATTAAAATTTAATTTAAAAAAAGTGTAACAAAGAGACATTGAATACCTAGCCCGCACTAGGTGACAAGGGGGTTAACCCTTTAACTGCGTTGCCTCCAAATATGACACCCCCGTGGTGCGCAGGAAATAAATTCTCTGGAAAAAATTCTTTTTCTTCTTTTTACAAAAAAGTGTCAAAAACCCTTCCCTCAGTATGGGTATGTAAAAAAAAAGTCGTAATTGTACTTACTTTGGCTGCTATGGGGTCCGTAAGTTGGGGCGTGACGTCATGATTCCCCGTGCGCCCGTGCTGTAAGCTCCCGGGGCGGGTGGGGCAGTCGGGGCGGGGCGCGCGAGTTGCCGCGAATATATTTTTGTTCATTTTTTCGCACAGTTCCAAATACATTTTATTTGTTTTTATGTACTAATCCTATGTATAGTGAACACGTACACTATATTATGGCAGTAAAACAACCGTTCTGTCCGAAGACACTGTGTTACGTGCATGACACTTGTGTACACATATGCTGCACATATTTACTATGTATCATGCTAATTTATGTATACATATAATCTATTTACACACTACACACTGTCACACACTATATACATTCACCATCAACACACTCAGAACACCTCGAGTGAGAGCAGCCACACCCAGCCAGCCCTCCCTCACTCCAACATCTTACTCGCCAACATTGCTCCTCCCACCATACTGTTATAGTTCTTATTACACATGTTCTATATACCTATCTACATGTTTTATTTACCAGAACTATGCAAGTAAGCCGGTATTGTGTCCAAACAGTACAGTGGCCACCATACACTGCATGAAAAATCACACAGCAGACAGCAGACGACGCTACGATTACGTCACCTCCCTCACCAAAATAGCTCCTCTCAACATTCTCCTGTTACTGTTCTTACACTATATACACACACTATATATACCCATGTACATATGTGTTGCCCATAGCGAACCACTAAGCTATTATGGTGAGCAAAACAAGAGTGGCAGCCACACACACACAATGAGGCTACCTCAATTCTCGCCCTCCCTCCCTCACCAAACTTTCCTCCTTCCACAATACTACGCACAACGCTAATTATAACCACAATCCTGCTATTATCACAATCCTGGTCACTAATTCCTGTAAATGAATAATTGACCACACGTTTATTTTGAAAAGGAACCTAAGAAATCATTTGAAAATTCCTAGATGGACGAAATAATGCTGTGGTGCTGTGAACATCGTGAACAGCATTGAATCACTGATAATTGAACATTGTACCCAGTCATTATCACACTCAGGCTCTTCTATAACACTATCATGGCTAAATGATACAAGTTATATATATTTTGACATTATTAGGCGATGCTGTGGTCACACGCTGAACAGCAGTGCTGTGCGCTCATGCTGCGAGCGCCAGCCTTGGTTGCTCACACACTACTGAGGCTCCCACACCCGGGAATGTGGACCACGATTTTTTTTAAAGATGGCGTCTGTTTACAAGAGCCCTGAGGAAGCTGATGTGAACCCCGTGTAGCCGCGGGAGATTTGAATGGAACGTGAAAAATACAAATACCCGGAGGCGCGTTGCGCAAACCAGACGCGAGCCTGCAGGCGCGTTGCGCAGTTAAAGGGTTAATTATGTTAACTCATTGAGAGTGATAATAAGGTGAGACAAACCTCATTGGAGAGGAAAGTGTTGAGGTTATCCTCATTAGCAATTGTAAACATTTTACCTTCTGAGGTCTTTCTCACTTTAATCATGCCATCTCTAACGAAGCACTGATGAATCGCAGCTGGGTTTTGATAAAGGATTTGACGCAGGCGGTGGAGGAGTTGCTGTCTTTTTCTCGTCAAGCACTCGTTGATGTAGATTTGCTTTCATTGGGATGCAGCTGTCTGGACAAGAAGCGATTTTATGGTTTGGGAAGCTAGGTTGAGGCGAATTTTCCGCTGGTTTTTTCCTGATGGATTCTTTTTGCCTATTCTGTACGCAGCAATAATGTCTGTTTTGTTTAGAGTGACACGCAATTCGTCTTTTATGAGAGCTTGAACTATTTCAATACACTTTTCACCTTCATGTTCCACAGGAATACCTTGGGACGACACAACAACAGAGTCAAGCAACTTTTGCTGCTCTTGTTCATCCTGAGAGATGGAATGTTGGGCTGATAATGTACTGATACATGCAGTCATTTTGTTGAGAGCTTCCTCTTGTTTTTTTATGGCTTCATCAGTTTTCAGACGTATGTTTTCCTCATGGAGATCATTCAAGTCATGCTGGAGTTGATCTTGGATAGCCTTATAGTTTCTAATATCCTCGCGAAGAAGGGTTATTTCTTGTTGTTGTTGATGAAGGTTCGCGCGATTCGCTTGATTCTCATTTTGAAGACTCTGGATGATCGTAATTTGAGTCTCAAGGACTAGGCACAACTTTTTGAACCACTGATTCTCGGCCCAGTTAGGGAGATCCAGTGAGGGACCAGAAGCACGCTTGAATTTTGTAAAGTAGAATGTAAGCGTGGAATCAGGAAAGGATTGAGAGG
Source organism: Procambarus virginalis (assembly GCA_020271785.1). Lineage (NCBI taxonomy): Eukaryota > Metazoa > Arthropoda > Malacostraca > Decapoda > Cambaridae > Procambarus > Procambarus virginalis. The sequence continues at coordinate 11,068 of WNGS01137513.1, forward strand.
ACACAGTTCCCTGGCTCAGTGATGGGGTAGAGACTCAGAGGGTAGAGTAGCACCGCCGCCTCGGACCCCAGAGCTTCCAGACGGAGAAACATGAAGGCTGTCCGTGTTGGTCGGGATGGATGCCTTGTTAGGGGCTTTGTTGCTCTTATTTCCCTGCGCAGTATTGTTTTCAGAGACATGATTGGTTGAGAATGGACTGGCATATATGTTGTGGCTGAAACTTGCGTCCAGCAGCGCGGTGATGGGCAGAGGTGGGCAGCAGGCACTGGTACTCACAGCCGGAGAGGATTGTTTTGAATTTTGTTAGAGATTGAATGAGTTGATTTGGGTTGGTTACTTGGAATGTGCTATGACATGCTTGGACTCCATATACTTAGCTGCCTGTGAGTGGTGGTCTACATCATCTGGGGGTAGTTTGAGGGCTGAAATACAGCTTAGAATGAGGAGCGTAGTGAGCAGTCAACAGCGTCAGACGATGACTGATGCAGCTGCCGATGCAATAAGAGATTGCACCCTATCCACCACTGCCCACTGGATATGGAGCGGTTTGCAGGACAAACATATCAGTTGTGACACTAGCGCCGAATCATTCCACCACACATGATAAGTACATTGTCTCGCCAGTTATGTATATACGCAGGAATGATTAAGGGTCGAGCGACGAGGGAGGTAATGCGCAGTGCTTCCCTCGCCTGTGACATCACAGCGCCATCCGACGACAGTATCAACACAGCGGCCATTTTGTGTTCCACCAAGAGCATTATCGTAAGTAAACACTTATATTTTATAATATTATATTTTTCTGTAATAAAGGGCCAGGGATGTTTTGTAAGGAACATAGGCACTGAGAAAAGGCCAGGGCTGTTGTATAGGGCCATGCTGAGTGCTGATCATGAAGGGGCTATGACTGTTGTTGAAGGGCCAGGGCATTTTTTTCGTATAATTCTAACCAAATAGTTTGTGTGTGGCTCAGTTCTTATTCCTCTTTAATTAACACTACATTTGTATTTTTCCCCTGGCATATATGGCTACTGCTTCTCCCCGTTTGCTGTGTCTATCTGTATAAAATAGTTTAAACCCATTTATTATATATTCTGCCAATAGTTCTGTGTTCTATAGTTATCCATGTTTTGATTTGCCCAAAATGCTGTGCTTATTAGTGGCTTTAACCCTCAAACCGCGCATATCATATATAAATGTTATCAGTGACAAAACCAAAACCGCGCACATCATTTATAAATGATTTCGTGTCTAGCGGTATAATTTAAACGCCCCGCCTGGGATAGGGGCAGCTATAGTACAGCCACGACTGATAGTTGCCAGATGCCACCTAGAAAAAAAATCCAGCCCAACATTCTTGGGTGTGAGAGCGTCAGTATTCAGCCAGCCACCAAGGCTGGCGCACGCAGCACGAGCTCACAGCACAGCTGTTCAGCTTGTGACCACAGCATCGCCTACAAATGCCAAAATATAAGTGATACTGCTATTATTTAGCAGTGATAGTATTACTGAAGA
>WNGS01137519.1:0-14693 GCA_020271785.1 Procambarus virginalis
ATACCTAAACGTTGATAAAGCGAGAGGGCTATTCAGTAAATTCAATTTTAATAATAAAAGGATAGACTGGGAGATAATAAACAGGGAACTTAAAAACATTCCATGGGAAACTGTTTTAAGTAATAAAAGTCCTACAGAAGGAATAGAAAAACTGACTTCGGAAGCGTATCAAGTCTGTCTGAAACATGTTCCTTTGAGGAAAGCCAGAAAGAGATCCAACGTAGAAAGAGAACGCAGAAGACACTATAAACGCAGGAAAAGAATAACGGAACTGCTTATGCAGACACGAATTTCCCGTCAAAGAAGGAATAATTTAAATAGGGAGATTGAAGAAATCGAGCGGAAATTGAAACACTCATATGAAACTGAAGAAAGGCAGTTAGAACAGAAAGCAATTCAGGAAATAAAGAAAAATCCAAAATACTTCTTCACATATGCGAAATCAAAAGCAAAAACTACTGCCAGTATTGGACCTATTCGTACAAGTGAAGGTTCATACACGGAGGATGACAAAGAAATTAGTGAAATCCTAAAAAAGCAGTATGAGGACATGTTTAGCACTCCAATAAACAACATGAAAGTAGAAGATCCAGACAATTTCTTTATGCGGGATATCCAAACCCCTGTAAATATAACTGATATCAACACGAGCGCACTAAATTTTGAAAGAGAAATTGAAAACATGCCCATGCACTCGGCCCCAGGTCCAGACTCATGGAATTCAATATTTATAAAGAAATGCAAAGTGCCGGTAGCACAGGCACTCAGTATAGTGTGGAGGAAGAGCTTGGACACGGGGGAGATACCAGATGCACTTAAAGTAGCAGACATAGCCCCTCTACACAAGGGAGGGAGCAAAGCATTGGCAAAGAATTATAGACCAGTTGCACTAACATCGCACATAATAAAAGTATTTGAGAGAGTGATTAGGAGTCAGGTCACCAATTTCATGGAGACCAATGACCTTCACAACCCAGGCCAACATGGATTTCGAGCGGGAAGATCGTGCCTCTCACAGCTACTTGAGCACTACGATAAAGTCACTGAGGCATTAGAAGAAAAACAGAATGCTGATGTGATATACACGGACTTCGCAAAGGCATTCGATAAATGTGACCATGGCGTGATAGCACACAAAATGAAGTCAATGGGAATAACCGGTAAAGTAGGACGCTGGATACTCAGTTTTCTGTCAAACAGGACTCAGCGAGTAACGGTCAACCATATAAAATCTAGTCCAAGTGCAGTTAAAAGCTCTGTACCTCAGGGTACAGTCCTTGCACCGCTGCTTTTCCTTATTCTCATATCAGATATAGACAAAAATACAAGTCACAGCTTCGTATCATCCTTTGCAGACGACACAAAAATCAGTAAGAAAATTACCTCGGCTGAAGACATTGAAAAACTTCAAGCTGATATTAATAAAGTTTTCGACTGGGCATCAGAAAATAATATGATGTTTAACAGTGACAAATTCCAGGTACTCAGGTACGGTAAAAATGAGGACCTTAAACATAATACAGGGTACAAAACACAATCAAATGTGCCCATAGTAGGAAAACAACATGTAAAGGATTTGGGAATAATGATGTCTGACGACCTAACGTTTAGGGAGCATAACCAAGCAAATATTGCGACAGCCAGAAAAATGATAGGATGGATTACGAGAACTTTCAAATCCAGGGATCCCATCACAATGCTTGTACTCTTCAAGTCACTTGTGCTGTCCCGTCTTGAGTACTGTTCAGTACTCACTTCCCCCTTTAGAGCAGGAGAGATTGCTGAAATAGAGGGAATACAGAGAACATATACGGCACGCATAGACGCGATAAAGCACCTAAATTATTGGGATCGTCTCAAAGCTCTCCAAATGTACTCACTAGAAAGAAGACGAGAGAGATATCAAATAATATACACCTGGAAGATACTGGAGGGCCAGGTCCCAAATCTACACAGTAAAATAACAACGTACTGGAGTGAACGATATGGAAGAAAATGCAGAATAGAGCCAGTGAAGAGCAGGGGTGCCATAGGCACAATCAGAGAACACTGTATAAACATCAGAGGTCCGCGGTTGTTCAACGTCCTCCCAGCGAGCATAAGAAATATTGCCGGAACAACCGTGGACATCTTCAAGAGGAAACTAGATTTTTTCCTCCAAGGAGTTCCGGACCAGCCGGGCTGTGGTGGGTATGTGGGCCTGCGGGCCGCTCCAAGCAACAGCCTAGTGGACCAAACTCTCACAAGTCAAGCCTGGCCTCGGGCCGGGCTTGGGGAGTAGAAGAACTCCCAGAACCCCATCAACCAGGTATCAACCAGGTAAACATTGTATTAAACAAAGATTCTCAGTGATTGTATAACATAATAAAATTTGTTAATTTACCTTTATTAAGAATAATTTTGCTGTTTTGTGTAGATCCGATTAACCGCAAAATTGTTCGTATTGAAGGAAAATTAACCAATGTTATTAATTCCTGGAAGGAGAGACATTGTAGTGTTGAGAATGGTGGCAATGTTCCCGCGGGAGCCCGCCCTCAGGGCCCAGAATCCAGGACATTTGACCATTCTTCAGAAGTTACAGCACTGGGATTGGATTAGGATAAGGATTTGGGTTGGGAGAAAGGAGTGGTTGGGCACCATTCTGTCTTCCCCCGCCCCATCCCAAATCCTTATCCTGATCCCTTCCCATGGCTATATAGTAGTAATGGCTTGGCGCTTTCCTCCCTGATTATTCTCTCGCTTTCCCTTCAGAAGTTGCGGCACTCATTAGGGAGACCTTTTGGGGAGTATGACGTTATCTTGAGATGAATTTGGTGCTTAGTGTCCTCGACCAGGTCTCCTGGTCCTTCGACCAGGCCTCCTGGTCCTTCGACCAGGCCTCCTGGTCCTTCGACCAGGCCTCCTGGTCCTTCGACCAGGCCTCCTGGTCCTTCGACCAGGCCTCCTGGTCCTTCGACCAGGCCTCCTGGTCCTTCGACCAGGCCTCCTGGTCCTTCGACCAGGCCTCCTGGTCCTTCGACCAGGCCTCCTGGTCCTTCGACCAGGCCTCCTGGTCCTTCGACCAGGCCTCCTGGTCCTTCGACCAGGCCTCCTGGACCTTCGACCAGGCCTCCTGGTCCTTCGACCAGGCCTCCTGGTCCTTCGACCAGGCCTCCTATTTGTTACACTTACCCAGGACGCAACCCGTAGCAATTGTCTCAGTCCCAGGTACCTATTTACTGCTGCTGGTAAACAAGGGGCATCAGGGTGAAGGAAACTGCCCATTTGTTTCCACCTCCACCGGGGATCGAGCCCTGAACCTCAGGACTACGAATCCTAAGCGCTGTCCACCCAGGTGCCATGCCCCTGGTCTTAACTACGACTAATGATGAACGCCCCGTGAGGCACTCTGCCAGGTATTAACGCACCACACACAATCTTTGTTTAAGTCAGTGTTTACACCTTGATAACGGATGTGGCAGCTATGTCGCTGCCGGATGTGGCTGAGTACGTGTTCCCACGTAATCTGATCTCATTATGTTATCTTGAGGTTATCTTGAGATGATTTCGGGGCTTTAGTGTCCTCGCGGCCCGGTCCTCGACCAGGCCTCCACCCCCAGGAAGCAGCCCGTGACAGCTGACTAACACCCAGGTACCTATTTTACTGCTAGGTAACAGGGGCATAGAATGAAAGAAACTCTGCCCATTGTTTCTCGCCGGCGCCTGGGATCGAACCCAGGACCACAGGATCACAAGTCCCGCGTGCTGTCCGCTCGGCCGACCGGCTCCCTGTGACAATACCCACCGCATAGGTTCGAACCCTCATCACTGCTCCTACGGAGTTTCTCAATAATAATAATAATAATAATAAAGTATAATAATAATAGTGAAGTATTGAAATATCTCATCCTGTTAAAAGAGCAGACAATAACAACACTACAAACCATCAATTGGCATATTAAGTGGAATATGCAGTATGTAGGAAACAGGAATAGGAAAGACTGCAGAATGTGAGGAAAGTATGTGTTCAAGATATGTGAAGTTGGTGGAGCCAAATAGGTGCCGTAGGGGAGGGCTGTGCATCACCCAGACGCTAAGAGATGTGTAACACATTATAATTCCCGAGTCACGTATATAATGAAGTACTCGCCGATAATGTGGAATACCTTTCTGGTCTTAAACTGTTAGGCAACATGCGAGATGGGACCGCGCGTCTAACTACAATGTTAAATTTCTTTCTTCATTTTGGACCCCATACCCATCCCGTGGGCGGTGGTGGCCAGGGTTACAGAGGTACATAATGGGTACAGGAACTGAACTCCAGAGTTCGTCTAACTAAACAAGTGACAGTTTTGTGAAGTTAGTCACACAATTGTTAATGTTACATACGCATGTACATATATACACAAATATATCTACATATCAATAATCTTTTTATATCACAAGTGATTCAACAAGAGGCTCACAACAGTCACTATACAAGGCACTTTACATCAATGGTGAGTCACACAGTTACTAGTCTTGCTCCACACCCACCCAACTGGGCGGCAGCTTTACAGTCATGTGCTCCACACCAACCCAACTGGGCGGCAGCTTTACAGTCATGTGCTCCACACCCACCCAACTGGGCGGCAGCTTTACAGTCATGTGCTCCACACCAACCCAACTGGGCGGCAGCTTTACAGTCATGTGCTCCACACCCACCCAACTGGGCGGCAGCTTTACAGTCATGTGCTCCACACCCACCCACCTGGGCGGCAGCTTTACAGTCATGTGCTCCACACCCTCCCAACTGGGCGGCAGCTTTACAGTCATGTGCTCCACACCCACCCAACTGGGCGGCAGCTTTACAGTCATGTGCTCCACACCCTCCCAACTGGGCGGCAGCTTTACAGTCATGTGCTCCACACCCACCCAACTGGGCGGCAGCTTTACAGTCATGTGCTCCACACCCACCCAACTGGGCGGCAGCTTTACAGTCATGTGCTCCACACCCACCCAACTGGGCGGCAGCTTTACAGTCATGTGCTCCACACCCACCCAACTGGGCGGCAGCTTTACAGTCATGTGCTACCCACCCAACTGGGCGGCAGCTTTACAGTCATGTGCTCCACACCCACTCAACTGGGCAGCAGCTTTACAGTCATGTGCTCCACACCCTCCCAACTGGGCGGCAGCTTTACAGTCATGTGCTCCACACCCACCCAACTGGGCGGCAGCTTTACAGTCATGTGCTCCACACCCACCCAACTGGGCGGCAGCTTTACAGTCATGTGCTCCACACCCACCCAACTGGGTGGCAGCTTTACAGTCATGTGCTCCACACCCACCCAACTGGGCGGCAGCTTTACAGTCATGTGCTCCACACCCACCCAACTGGGCGGCAGCTTTATAGTCATGTGCTCCACACCCACCCAACTGGGCAGCAGCTTTACAGTCATGTGCTCCACACCCACCCAACTGGGCGGCAGCTTTACAGTCATGTGCTCCACACCCACCCAACTGGGCGGCAGCTTTACAGTCATGTGCTCCACACCCACCCAACTGGGCGGCAGCTTTACAGTCATGTGCTCCACACCCACCCAACTGGGCAGCAGCTTTACAGTCATGTGCTCCACACCCACCCAACTGGGCGGCAGCTTTACAGTCATGTGCTCCACACCCACCCAACTGGGCGGCAGCTTTACAGTCATGTGCTCCACACCCACCCAACTGGGCGGCAGCTTTACAGTCATGTGCTCCACACCCACCCAACTGGGCGGCAGCTTTACAGTCATGTGCTACCCACCCAACTGGGCGGCAGCTTTACAGTCATGTGCTCCACACCCACTCAACTGGGCAGCAGCTTTACAGTCATGTGCTCCACACCCTCCCAACTGGGCGGCAGCTTTACAGTCATGTGCTCCACACCCACCCAACTGGGCGGCAGCTTTACAGTCATGTGCTCCACACCCACCCAACTGGGCGGCAGCTTTGTAGTCATGTGCTCCACACCCACCCAACTGGGCGGCAGCTTTACAGTCATGTGCTCCACACCCACCCAACTGGGCGGCAGCTTTACAGTCATGTGCTCCACACCCACCCAACTGGGCGGCAGCTTTACAGTCATGTGCTCCACACCCACCCAACTGGGCGGCAGCTTTACAGTCATGTGCTCCACACCCACCCAACTGGGCGGCAGCTTTACAGTCATGCATGCATTACCTTCAGTAAGCAAATTTTGGATACTTGGCTAAGATTCTTGGCAGTACATCATTACGGATGAAGTACTTACACATTTCTTGGACTCGTTTTTTTTTCAGTGAAATTCCTGCGCGGGCCGTAAGCCTGGCTGGCCCATTGAGTGTTGCTTATTTCTGTTTTACTTAGGCGGAGTATGAGTATTTATGACTCGTATGGTCGCTTCAGTAAAATTTTGGCTAATGTGTTTAACATCTGCCCTGTTGAACCTAAGTTGAAATCTTATTGGGTTTGTAACTGTGCACTGTGTTAAATAATTTTCCAGTGGTCTGTACTGGACTCCATTGATGGTGAACAAATCCACAAGGGCCGTGACGAGGATTCGAACCTGCGTCCGAGAGCATCCCAGACGCTGCCTTAATCGACTGAGCTACGACATAGTCAGAATGTCCATTGATGGTGTTATTTCTGAATTCTGCGATTTTCTCACCTTTCATTATATAATGACGCAAAGTATGCGAATAGTTCTGCTGACAGAGTTTACATTTAGTCAAATCTACATCAGCAGATGTTGCAAATTCCGAGAGGTACTTGTAGCCGAGCCTAAGCCTAGCAGTGGTAACATCTAGAAGTCTGCTAACCTTATTGGATGACCGATAGACTTGCGGGTCTTCCTGCATAATAGAATGATAATAGATGGAGTAACTGGTGTAAATTTTACTTTACCTCAAGTCTACGAGATTTTGTTAATGTTCCTGGAATATTGCTGCCCTCAGGCTGCTCAAAGGCAGTCCAAGATGGTAACCAATTCCCCTTTTATGGGCAAAACTCTTGGGTAACTCATCAGTTCTATCATGCATTCGGAGACCAATATGGAAAGGAATTGAAAGAAGACAAAGTCTAACTCCGTCATTGATTATTTCACTATATCTGTGTCTAGCTTCAGAGATAAGCACGTCACAGTTATGCCTTGGGGAGCTGAGGGCAGTCAAGGATGACAAGGAGTCACTTACAATTAGCGTGTCAACTTTGGATTCATATACGCGCTCAAGTGCAAGGATTATGCCAACTAATTCTGTGTGAAGAGTGGAGGCCCAGTTATTTATAGACTTAAGACATTGTACTTAGCTTCTTGACGAAGCAAGGGTTGTTCTTTAATCAGCTTCTTGAGTGGGAAAGGGGGAACAGTAATTTGAAAAGTGGTGACCTCCCATGAGGCAGGAAAGTGTCATTGTTGTCGTGAGAAGCAGAGTTATGTACTTGACTCATTGTCGCACTTGCACACCCCATCCAGCCCGTCCTCCTAAGGTTTTCCAACGTCAGGAAAACGGTCAATGTAATGTGTCCTCTCCCTACCTACCAGATCACCCAAAAAAGAAAACGGAACAGTATGTCACTTTCGCGAGTCGCTTCCATTTTATAATACGAGTTTTTACCTTTATGTAATGCATACGATCGAAAAACAACATTCTTTGTAGGGGAACAGGTTGCTCCATCACACAAGGGAAGGGGTGAGGGGAGCTGGTCTGTGTGTATTTTACAAAGTTAAAAAATCCCCCCCCCCCCCCCCCCAGGGAGCCGGTCGGCCGAGCGGACAGCACACTGGACTTGTGATCCTGTGGTCCCGGGTTCGATCCCGGGCGCCGGAGAGAAACAATGGGCAGAGTTTCTTTCACCCTATACCCCTGTTACCTAGCAGTAAAATAGGTACCTGGGTGTTAGTCAGCTGTCACGGGCTGCTTCCTGGGGGTGGAGGCCTGGTCGAGGACCGGGCCGCGGGGACACTAAAAGACCCGAAATCATCTCAAAATAACCTGAAGATAACCCCCTCGCACCCATTTACCTTCTCAATATGTCTATCCCTAAAAATCAACTGTCAACCAAGAGGCGCATTACGTGATAACCATGGATGTGTTCTCTCACGAACACACCAATTTCCACATTTTACTACCCCAAATTCCTAAAATTGTGGAATGCATTTTAGCAACAGGCTGGAGACCAAAAGATATTGTCATTTCAAGAATCCCAAAATCTTGTAAATGTATTGCTTATGTTCAGTGGAGTATCTAGGGTATGACAAGTATGTCCTTTAACAAAGTTGATGGTAAATTCCTTGGTGTCCTCATCGATAACAAGCTGAATTTCCAGGGAAACATTCAAAATATAGGAAAAAAGTTTCTATAACTGTTGGCATTCTTTCTAAGATGAGATATTATGTACCTCGCCCTGCCCTGGTGACACTCTATTGCTCTCGCATCTATCTTTATCTCAACTATGGTATTTGTACTTGGGGTTCTACTTCCCAAAATCATTTACGTCCTCTAATTACTCAACACACAGCTGCTATTAGAACAATATCTAACTCTGGCCCCAGACAGCACTCGGTACCCTTACTCAAATCTCTGAATATGTTAGATATTAAGTCACTGCACATCCTCTCATGTGTATTTTATATATTTAAAACTCTGAACTGTAATGCCAATCCTGACCTTGAAAGCTTCTTAGAAGGTTGTAACAGAACCCATGGGCATCACACCAGAAACAAATACCTATTTGATATTCCAAGAGTATGACTTAATCAAACTAGAAATGCTCTACAAATCAAGGGACCCAGAATGTGGAATGACCTTCCCAATCATGTCAAAGGCTGTACCTCTCTCAACCAGTTTAAGAGTAAAACTAAGTACTACCTAATAAACTCCATGTAACCTACCTTACTCCCCTAAACGTCAACCCATGTCTTGCTATTTTCAACCAATACTGTTTGTTGACCAAGTTGTATAACTGCTGTTTTTCGCCATGTATTTTTCTTTCGCCACCCTTTTTTCAACTCAGTGTATGCTTTGATCTCAATTAGTATTAAGTTCTAGTCTAAGTGTTTTTTCCCACACCTTGTCAGAAACGCTGTTCGTATTAGTGACTTTAGGCATTGTATGTACTAGCTCCATCTATATAGCCAACATTATATTTGTTAACTCACCTTGTATGTATGTACTTTTACCTGAATAAACATTTAATTTGTAACGTACGATTATGTTACGTTGTTGGGTAGATTAGATACACAGTGTTTAGTGGGTTTCATATTTATTTAGTAGTCTTGATTACAGCAGTCGGTTGTTAGCAGTGTCGTAGACGTTGAGACGGAGCTTGGAAGAAAGCAGAGCTGAGTGAGGCCAGAATCGTGGAGCTCTATGCGGAATCGTGAGTGACTAAACTCGATGGGGAGCGAGAGCGTTGTAGCTGGATGTGGTTGTAGTCTGCTGTCTGCTCTGTGTCCAAGCTGTAGCGTCTTGTGGTCGATTAGAACTGTACACGCCGAGTGCTACATTCTTGAGGTTGATGAGGTGGGGTCAATCCAAAGCGTCGGTGCTGAAGTTAACTGAATCACCGTGGAATTTGTACTGTCGGCTATTCACTTCTCGGTTGCCTATATTTGGTGACTACACCTCGGCTTCCTCCAACAGGATGGAAAGAATGTTACCTGTAATTAGGGAAAAGATTGTAGCTTTGCAATTAGTGTTAATTGAGTTTGTCATTAATGTAATGAGAGGTTGGAGCGAGTATAATGTTTACTCGCTACAGATTTGATTTGATGCCCTGGGCACCACTTGAAGGAGGCGCCACTGAGCACTTACTATTACAGTCTGGTTAGTTATCCTCGGATAGTGAAAAAAAAAAATTCTTCAGATGTATAACCAGTCTTTGATAACTGTTATATGTATTTAAAGGATATATTTCCTTTAATTACATATAACAATAACAATAACAATAATAATAATAATAATAATAATAACAACAATAATAATAATGTGTTACGGCGGCGCCGCTGACAATAAAGACCAAAAGGAGAAGAGAAAAAATTGGGCGAATTGTCGAGGTGTGAAGTTGAGGGAGAGCGGCTATATGAAGCAAGTGTGGAGTGCAGAACGTTTACTGTCAAGTTGGGCCAACGTGACAATATCAAGACCTGAAGAGTGTCTTGAATTGATTGCTCAGCATGAAGACGAGAGCGTCTTCCCTAACCTTGGCTTTGTTGTTCAGGTAATACTCAACCGTCGTAGTTCCCATCGCCAACTGTCAGGGATCATTCAGCAAGTTAAAACTAATACTTTCCTAAATAAAATATTTTCTTAATACTTAATACTTAATAAAATACTTTCGAAAGTAATACTTTGGTGTTTGAGAGCCTTCACAGGTCAAGGTAGACTGTGACCTTGCTCTTCTAGGTGTAGAAAATGAAGAAACTGAAAAGCAACTGACGTTACCCACACCATAGACCAATTTGCATCAGTACTACTGCAAGGAAAGGAAAAGGAAGGTGCAAGGAAGGCTGTAATTGTCATGCAGTGTTCTAATTTGTCAGTTAAAAGATTAACGAACTTCGAACTGGTATTTTAGAGTGTATTTTAGGGTCAAGTTACGTGAGAGATGGTACTGTCTGGTGTTTGGACGCGGGAACAGTCTCATTGCCCGCCATAGGCGCTATTGTCCTGAGTTACGTACTCCTTATACCAGACAATAGTTACACACACAGATCACACTGACGTGATGCATCAAATGAACAAATCCACAAGTGCCCTGACGAGGATTCGAACTTGATTCGAATCCTCATACTTTGAATTTCCACGAATTTCAGGTTCGAATCCTCGTCACGGCGCTTGTGGATTTGTTCCAGACAGTAGTATTCAGTACAAATATTAGTTCGTCGCATACTTACAAATAACCGTAGAGAGAAAGTGCAGGTTTAGCTTGTACGCTCCAAAGTAACTCTGGTGTTGTAAACAAAATGCAGATACTAATAATATTATATTATATGCAGTTAAAGGAAATAAATCCTTTCTGTCCCGCCCCGGGTTCGATCCCTGGACGGGACGGAATAGGTGGGAACATTTCCTTTCATCTAGTGACTCTGTTCACCTAGCATTAATATGTACCCAGGAGTTAGGCAACTGTTGTGGTTTGCTGTCATAGAAAGGTCGGTGGTTAACCTATAGGGACCTCTATAAGCCTAAGTACAGGCATCCTGTCCCCGATAACTGAAATTATGAATTAGAAATAAAGATTAATTACAATTTTCCCTGACTAGACATGTGAAATAAGCTCAAAATTTGGGATGTGTGGGAGCGTTGAGCATCGGTTATATCTGTCCGGGAGAACTGGCCGCGCCACATTTAGGGTTCTCGTCCAAGGACATCTCTAAAGTTGCTACACAAAGTGTATAACAACGGTTCTTCTAGGCCAGTGAGAACTAAATTTTATCCACTTTAAACTGTTGGCTGAATAATGTATAAAGACCTTTCTTGGGGGGGGGGGGGGGTAAGGAAGATAGCAATGTTATCAGTATTGAGAGACATTCCATTTCATAAGATTACTAGCACTACAACTTAGTCACAGTTGTCACAGCTGAGTCACGGTTCCGTCTAGGTTGCCTGACGGCTGAGTGGACAGCGCTCGGGGTTCGTAGTCCTAAGGGTCCGGGTTCGATCCCGGCGGAGGCGGAAACAAATGGGCAGAGTTTCTTTCACCACTGATGTCCCTGTTCACCTAGCAGTAAATAGGTACCTGGGAGTCAGACAGCTCCTACGGTGTAACACCACTATACATATAAACTAAAATACAGTATAAAAAATTAATACTGTAACCCTGCTAAATTTGTACACCAAATATTACAGTACCACTAATGGTTTACACCGGAACCAAAAGGTACACTTCCAACAAGGAAATGCTACACAGGATTAAAAACGCTGCCACCATCTGCCTTGTTTATTAACTATTATCAAGCAACGAGGCAAGAAACATTGCTTGACTTGGAGAGTCCTCTTTCTTTAACTGTCAATAATTATGGGACGGTTGTTAGCAAATTATATCAGAAGCTACGGGGATTCAACAATTGATACAGATGGGAAGTTTAACATGAGTTTATTGAGAACAAATTATGCTATTCACCACTATAAAATCCTACTTTAACACTGGCAATTGTTACGGGATCCAGACATGGAAAACGGACACTCTTACCTCACAACTCGGAGGGATACACCCTGAGGGATACACCCTGAGGGATACACCCTGAGGGATACACCCTGAGGGTGCCCCTGGGGTGTCACCCGTCAGGGTGGGAAGACTGCCTGGTCACCTCCCTGTGCAAGGCGGTCGCTCACTGATTCTACCAGCAACCTCCAACGTGGGGAAGCTGTATACTCTTTCTCATGTCCTAATAAGGACTGGGACAGGCCAAACTAGCCTTTACCAACACAAATACTACCACGTCAGCAGATTGAAGCTAGTCAACACCTCCCCTCGTACCATGTCGCTCCTCATGCACACACATTACCTTAATTAAGACCACTCTCTGCCTCTCAGTCTGGTGGATTCACTCTGTCTCCTGAGGCTCGCCTGCAGCCTCTCCAGCACTCTCTCTATCTCCTAACTATCTGTTGTGTTGTTGTTAAAGATTTAGCTACTCAGGACGAAGTGTCCATGTAGCACGGGCTGTGGTGAGCCCGTAATTGAGTTTGGTTATACATGATAACCTTTTTACTGTGATATTTGGGTCTAAGTTTAAAATGGAGGAGGGGATTTCTCTTTTTTCCTGTTTATTTATCGATTCTGTTTTAGTGCACTGGTTTTAATCTTGTTTTATTAACTTTATCTTGGTGGTGGATGTAGATGCAGAATGCTCACTAATGAGTCCCATTCCTCAACGGCTAGCTCCTATCATACAGGGGGGGTATATATACAACTGAATCAGAAAGAGGGGGGGGGGGCGTTTTACACTGTGTAGGAAAGTCTGGTGTGGTCCTGTTCCCAGCTGATTCAGCCAACTCGGGAAAAGTGTGTATTGCACACCTAAAAATGTTGGTCAGCACATCAGGGCATCAGCTTCGCATGATATACAAAAAGCAATCAAGATGTATCATTAAGTTGTTTGCTAAGACTATCAGGATTATTCACGAACAGGAACAAGCTGACTAGGGTGGAGCCAGAAAATATTTCAATTAACTCTAGCTGAATCTGAGGTCACAGTCTGATCTTACCAGGACGTTCCCATAGTGAGTCAGGGGTACACTCTCCAGGCGTTACAATGGGCTGCTTCTTGGGGGTGTGTGACAGTTGAGAGGCGGGGTCCAAAGAGCCAGAGCTCAACCCCCACAAGCACAACTAGGTGAGTACAGTGTAACACTAAGAAGTTTGTTGTGGAGAATTAATGGACAGACGGTGTTAAGAAGGGATCTTAATTGTCTATTGCTCGGGGATATTTTACACTGAACATAGTACAGTATTTTTTTTGGAGATTTATATGAGTTGTTACATTCTTGTACAGCCACTAGTACGCGTAGCGTTTCGGACAGGTCCCTGGAATACGATCCCCACCGCGAAGAATCGTTGTTACAACCAAGTACTTATTTTACTGTCGAGTTTAACAGAGGCTACAGTTAAGGATTTGCGCCCAGTAAATCCTCCCCGGCCAGGATACGAACCCATGACAAAGCGCTCGCGGAACGCCAGGCGAGTGTCTTGCCACTGCACCACGGAGACTTAAGTAAGACTATTCTTTCATTAGGGGGAGGTTATCTTGAGATGATTTCGGGGCTTTAGTGTCCCCGCGGCCCGGTCCTCGACCAGGCCTCCACCCCTAGGAAGCAGCCTGTGACAGCTGACTAACACCCAGGTACCTATTTTAATGCTAGGTAACAGGGGCATAAGGTGAAAGAAACTCTGCCCATTGTTTCTTGCCGGCGCCCGGGATCGAACCCGGGACCACAGGATCACAAGTCCAGCGTGCTGTCCGCTCGGCCGACCGGCTCCCTAACCGGGATAACATAGTTTTATTTAATTTTTTCTGTTAAGAATTCTGGCAGTTCTAGGACAATCCAGGATGATGCGCATGGCCATGTTTTGTTCGGCATCTACGCTTTGTAATGATTTAGGATAAAGATTAACGAAATGGAGAGCATGATAATCATCTACATAGATGATTAAGTGTTTGTACCCATTCGCACCGTTAAATAATTTGTATAAATTGTTTTTAAATTTTGTCCTAAACGCTTTGCATAATAGTGACTCCTGTCCCCACAATTGTACTTACGTTCTTTGTACACACATTCTTCTGAATAAACACTATTATTTTTATTACTACCATATTAGCATTATTAGCATTATTATTATTATTATTATTATTATTATTATAGTTAATTTGCATACGATTAGGATTTTTATTATAAACGTTAACAGGTGCATTCGTAATAAATTAGCGAAACATCATGATTGAGTCTTTGTTTCAAGTTAATGTTGATGATTGATGTTAGTCATTTTACGGTTGGGTGCGTAAAGGGTTGGGTCCTGCAGACTTACTGGTGTTGACTCAACATTCTCATTCATCCCACTCTTGTTTCTTTCGTCATCAGCTTGTATATTCCTCACATAAACCCTATTACCATCTTTACTCATAATTGTTTTTTCTTCTCAGTTGAATAATGGTGGCAGTCGAGAGGAGGAGTCATCGGAGGTAATGTTGAAATATATGTAAATATTTT
>WNGS01137526.1:0-16036 GCA_020271785.1 Procambarus virginalis
CCCTATACATGTAGGGGTGGCCTGGCTTCTTCCTATACATGTAGGGGTGGCCTGGCTCCCTATACATGTAGGGTGGCCTGGCTCCCTATAACATATAGGGGTAACCTGGCTCCTATACATGTAGGGTGGCCTGGCTCCCTATACATGTAGGGTGGCCTGGCTCCCTATACTTTTAGGGTGGCCTGGCTCCCTATACATGTTGGGAGGGCTGGCTTCCTATACATGTAGGGTGGCCTGGCTCCCTATACATGTTGGGAGGGCCTGGCTCCCATAACATATAGGGAGGGCCTGGCTCCCTGTACTTGTAAGGGTGGCCTGGCTCCCTATACGAGTAGGGGTGCCCTGGCTCCCAATACGAGTAGGGGTGGCCTGGCTCCCTATACATGTTGGGAGGGCCTGGCTCCCTATACATGTAGGGTAGCCTGGCTCCCTATACATGTAGGGGTGGCCTGGCTCCCTATACATGATGGAAGATCTTGGCTCCCTAAACATGTAAGGGTTGCCTGGCTCCCTATACTCGTTGGGGTGGCCTGGCTCCCTATACATGAAGGGTGGCCTGGCTCCCCTATACTTGTAGGGTGGCCTGGCTCCCTATACATGTAGAGGTGGCCTGGCTTCCTATAATTGTAGGGTGGCCTGGCTCCCTATACATGTAGGGTGGCCTGGCTCCCTATACATGTAGGGGTGGCCTGGCTTCCTATACATGTAGGATTGGCCTGGTTCCCTATACATGTAGGGGGGCCTGGCTCCCTATACATATAGGGGTGGCCTGGCTCCCTATACATGTAGGGTGTCCTGGCTCCCTATACATTTAGGGTGGCCTGGCTCCCTATACTTTTAGGGTGGCCTGGCTCCCTATACATGTTGGGGGGCTGGCTCCCTATACATGTAGGGTGGCCTGGCTCCCTATACATGTAGGGTGGCCTGGCTCCCTATACATGTTGGGAGGGCCTGGCTCCCTATACATATAGGGAGGGCCTGGCTCCCTATACTTGTAAGGTGTTATGATCTCAGCCTGCAGGAGAAACGAGTCTCACCCTTTGAGAGTTATTCAGCAAGCCTGACCTAACTGGAAGGTCCAGGAATTATAGAGGCGATAACACAGATGTAAAATAGTGTGTTGCATTTATATAAAAGTTTGAGATTATGGGCAATGGACTAGAAAAACAGATAAATGACTTGTTGGAAGATGTGGACAAGTTACTGGAGGCGTGAGGCTCGCTTGTGGAGGGCGATGACCTCACTTGAGGCCAGACATCGCAGGGGAGAGGCCGCGCTTCGTCGAGCTCCCGCCAGAAGGGACCCCTAGCGATATTATCTCCAAGAGAAGAGAAGGTGCAGACGTTCCAGCTGTTGAGTCGAGCTGAGGACGTGTGGTCTCAAGTCCTGGACGGCGAGGAGAGAGTATTAAGCCGCCCAGTGACAGTTTTGTGGGCTGTGACAAGCGCCCTGGTCAGACGTTGTCAGAGGGAGAAGCGCCCTCGACCAGATAATCTGTGGTAAGCCCGATTTAAGCCAGTTCATAGTGTTTGCTTGTAGTTGGTCGTGTGCCCAGCGACAGTAGCGATGTTTATTTTCAAATTAGAAATGTTTTGGTATGGCAGAAAGCCTAAAATAAGAGAGTGAAGTGGGAGGAGCGCTGAGCGACGTCCGTCTTCTCTGAGCGCTGGCGGGCAACTGAAGGAGCCCGGCTCCTGAGGGAGGAGGCCCCTCCCAGCGTGAGTGAGGCTCGCCCAGCGAGGTGGCGCATGGACTCGCCCACGGGGGAGTCCACTCTCATTAAATGTAGAGGACAGATAGAGATTGGAGACAAAGATGTTGTATGATTAATTTTGTTTATGTGTTAAAAAGGGAAACAATTTATTGGAATGCAAATGGGTTGCAGGTTTGTCTTTGGGGAAGAAGTTGCTGAGGACTTGGAAGCCAGCACAGAGGGAGTGGTTGATGAGACTCCAAGGCAGGGGAGGAGAGGACCCCGAGCTATGAAGAAGCAGTGAGGAGGAGTGTCACGTGCTTCTGCAGAGGTGGTGAAGTGCCACAGTTATTCGAGGAAATTTATGGTGCAGCAGCCAGGAGAGCTGTGGATGACCCTAGTAGGAGTAGGGAGGCACCATAGTTGTTCAAGGAATCTTCATGGTAGCAGCCTGGAGGAGCTGCAGAGGATCCTGGTGTTTAAGCCCTGAGGAACCTGAAGTTGTCAGGGTAGTGAAATAGTTCTAACTGATCACTTGTATGGAGGTGAGAGTGTTTGTCATTAGCGTGAACGACGCAGTGAGAGGTGAGTGATCGTTTGCTATTTATGTGCCAAGAAGTGTATATTGAAGTTTAGAGTTACAGACGTAGGCAGGAGTACCTACAGATATATATGTATTCTAAGACTGATAGAATGGTCGATTGATTCGTTGTGTGGCACGGATCATTTATACTGATATATATATGTATGTTATTGCTTTCAAATGCTGATTTGCCTTATATGTGTTTATAGGTATATATATATGTATACATTCTCTTGATGGTAGTGTAACATTATATTGTAAGACTTAATCTACTTGAGGAGGTTGATAATACCAAGAGATAGGATACCACTTAGCAAGCTGAGGATAGAGTTCTGATGGTGTTGGAGTGCAACCTGATTATAATAGTACAGAGTATAGGATTCATCATTATTATTATATGTATGCGTGTATTGTTATGTACTTCGTCCAGTAAATGTATTCAAATTTGCTGGTGTTTGCACTTGTCCCAGTGAGGCTTCCCAGGAAATAGTAAAGAAGAGAGAGAGAGAGCAAGAAACAGGAACCACTGCTGTGGACAGGGTAAGACAGAAGTCTAGTAAGATAAAGGGGATTGAGGAGGTCATATTCCATAAGGAGAGAGTGGGGAGTCACAGCGGCTCGAGTGGGTGTGTGCACGTGACAACAAGGCTGCGTGTTGGAGCCGCATCCCCTAAACGTGTGACGTTGAGCCCCTCTCCAAGAGCCAGAAGTGCCTAGTGTGATCTCCTAGTGAAATATGAGCATTTGTCGAGTTGTGGGTTGGGTGGTCCGTCAGCGGTAACACCACCAAATCCACCACCGCAACAAAATTGGGGGCCTGTGTCCGGGAGAGTGAACTGACACACCCACACCCTGTCCAAGAGTGGATTTGTACACCCTTGCTGAAATAGATAAACTGTGTGACCGCAGGTGTATATTCTCTCTCTTGGGAAGACTCACAGGACAAGATGGATAAGGTGCAAGCATTTGTGGAATCAGGCAAGCCTGAGGACTTGGAAGGTTGCACGAGGGATCAGTTGAAACAAATAGCAGAAAAATGTGGCTTTAGGTTGAAAGCATCTAAAGTGGCTGGGATGAAGGATGAGATCCTTAGGCAGTTAAGAGCCAAAAGCGAAGCGGCAGAGCTAGGAGCCCAGAGAGGAGCTGAAAGTGGAAAGGAGGATGATGGGCTGGATGAAGTGAGATCCCAGGGATCGAGTAGGAGCAGCAGGAGTAGCCGCAGTAGCAGGAGTAGCCGGAATAGGAGCTTGGAGAGATTCCAGTTAGAGCTCCAGATGCAGCGAGAGGACAAGGAGAGACAGTTCCAGCTGGAAAAGATGAAATTAGAACTCCAGATGAAAGAGAAAACCAGAATAGGGAACCAGAGACAAGACTGGAAAAAGAAAAAGAGAAAACCAGAATAAGGGAACTGGAGTTGGAACTAGAGGTGGAAAAAGAAAAGGAGAGAACAAAACAAATGGAAATAGAAGCGAATAGAACCTTGGCTGAGCAAAGGATCGAACATGGGTTGCCAGAGAGCACCACCCAGGTATCACGCTCACCAGATGTTAGGGTTAGGGAGAAGGACATTCCCTTGTTTGTTCCAGAAGAGGCAGAGAGCTTTTTCGAGCACTTTGAGAAGGTGGCCAGCATCAAGGAATGGCCACAGGAGGAATGGGCCCAGCTGGTCCAGTTAAGATTGACCGGTGCAGCCAGGGAGGCTTACACCCAATTGTCTCTAGAAGAGTGCCAGGATTATGCCACAGTAAAGAGCAGCATATTGCGCTCGTTCCAGTTAACCCCAGAAGCTTATAGGAAGCGTTTCAGAGAGATGATCAAAGTTGGAGCATGTACGTTTGCTGAGACAGCAAGGGATCTGGAAAGACGATTCCAGAAGTGGATTGAAGCTGCTGGAGTTGGATCTTACGCTGACCTGAAGCAATTGATGGTCATGGAGAAGTTCTTGGAGATGATGCATCCCGAAACAAAGTTCAAGATCCAAGAAGCAGGGATAAAGGAGGTGAGAGATGCCGCAGATAGGGCGGACATGATTACGGAAGCATATAAGAGCTTGAGGGAGAACAGAGTGAAGAATGAGGTGAGACGCAGCAATGGCAGATCCAGTGGAGCCTGGGGAGGAAGAAATTACGAAAGACCCAGAAGAGTCTGGGGTGAGAAGAATTTTGATAAATGGGCGGATAAACGTAAGTACCCTAAAACTCAGAAGAGTAGGTCGCGCACTTCGTCTGAAAGTGAAGATGAAGGAGCTAAACGAGAAACAAATCATTATCCAGGAAATCAAGAGTCCAGTAAAGCCCCACAGAGTGCAAGTAGTGTACCTGGCCCGAGGAACTCTCATGCGAGTGGACAAGTCAGAACCACTCTGGTACATATAGAAGAACTTTTCCCAGGTGAGATGTTACAACTGTAACGGATTGGGTCACGTGATGCGAGATTGTCGGCAGGGCAAGAGAATTGTGACCCTGGCCATGTGTGACCCCCGAAGTAAATATACTAATGTGTTCCGAGACAAACCACAGATGGTGAACTTAGTGAACGAGAGGTATAGGCCGTTCATAAGTAAAGGTTGGATCAGTATAGGAGGCCAACCTGAGGTAGAAGTTGGTATCTTAAGAGATACCGGAGCTAATCAGAGCGTGATTGCGAGAAGCCTGATTGGGAATGATCGACGGTTAGCTGGCAGGAGAAAGATGAAAGTATATGGGTTATTGTCTGAGAGTGACATGCCCGTTTGTACTGTCCAGCTAAGGTCGGAATATGTGTCGGCGGAGGTGATGTTGGGAGTGTGCCCCGACATACCTGTTCCAGGAGTCCAAATGATCCTGGGGAATGACTTGTGCGGGACAAAGGTGTTGCCAAGAGTCATAGCGGAGACTGTGCCAGAGGAGTGCCCAGAAGGCCACGGCACGGGTGGGACACCTGAGAGTGTGAACCTGACTGACATCCGAGGAGATGAGTCAGGAGACCGCCAAGCCATTGAGTACCCTGTCTCGGTAGTGATGAAGGCAGAGGTGGCCGACGAGGAAGACGCTGGAGAAGATGAGACAGTGTCTATTCAGCCGGTAGAAGATATCGACGTAGATATAGCGTGGCTGTTTGATGAAGGTCCAGCTCAGGAAGATGAAGTCTCGGTGAGGCCAAAAGTGAAGATGGCCCAGCCAAAGAAAAATCATGTGAAGAGAGCGAACCTGAGTAGACCCCAGCCTGCTGAAATTAAGGGTCGGAAGGTGAGTGCAACTGTGCTGAGCAGAAGTGAGGAAGGATGTGGACATACTGAGGACGGGAGTAGAGCGTCAAGTGGTCCACGAGCACAGAGGCATTTGGATAGTAGAGTTAAGTTGTTTGAGATGTCAGGAGTTGACATGTTTCACAGAAAACGCGGAGGAGAGATAGTGAAGAAGAATAATAGCCGAGAAAATGGAAGGAGAAGAGACAGTATGTGTGGAGAGATGCTTACGAGCACTCTAGGAGAGGTAAAGCAACATGTACGATCGAGTGCTGTTGGATGTAGTACAGGGCTCGGAGAAACTTCCAGGGAACAAAGAAGAGTTGAAGGAGAAGAAATGGAGTTGTATAGAGGCGAGAAGTGTGAGAAGAGGATGATGATACAAGCATGGAGGAGTAGAAGAAAGCCGAGGACTCGATGGAAGTCAAACAGGATGAGGTCTCGGATAAATGAGAAGATGAAAGGAAGGATCGTCGGTGAAGACGAGGGACGAAAGTATAATGGCAGTATATGGACGTGTGAAGACGACAGAGGAGGTACAGATAGTAGATGTCTGACTCTGGACGTGAAGAGAAGAAGACAAGGAAACGGAGGGTGGAAACAATAAGTAGAGTTGACCGATGGAGTGCAGGCGTCCAAGGAGGACAGCCTAGCCAAGAGGTGTCAGAGAAGTCAAATCGTTTGTGAGAAGATCATGTTTCGGGCGAGTTGTGAGCCAGATGTTGCAAGGTGCAATGAAGTAGTTGTAGACTCCTAAAGAGTACGTAAGCGGATCAACCGGTCGAACCAATCGGTTGGAGAACGAGACAGTGTGGTGGCGGATGTATTATCCCGAGCTTTGCCACTGGAATAACTCTCAAAAATAAGGGGAGGGGAG
Source organism: Procambarus virginalis (assembly GCA_020271785.1). Classification (NCBI taxonomy): domain Eukaryota; kingdom Metazoa; phylum Arthropoda; class Malacostraca; order Decapoda; family Cambaridae; genus Procambarus; species Procambarus virginalis. The sequence continues at coordinate 6,380 of WNGS01137526.1, forward strand.
TGTTATGATCTCAGCCTGCAGGAGAAACGAGTCTCACCCTTTGAGAGTTATTCAGCAAGCCTGACCTAACTGGAAGGTCCAGGAATTATAGAGGCGATAACACAGATGTAAAATAGTGTGTTGCATTTATATAAAAGTTTGAGATTATGGGCAATGGACTAGAAAACAGATAAATGACTTGTTGGAAGATGTGGACAAGTTACTGGAGGCGTGAGGCTCGCTTGTGGAGGGCGATGACCTCACTTGAGGCCAGACATCGCAGGGGAGAGGCCGCGCTTCGTCGAGCTCCCGCCAGAAGGGACCCCTAGCGATATTATCTCCAAGAGAAGAGAAGGTGCAGACGTTCCAGCTGTTGAGTCGAGCTGAGGACGTGTGGTCTCAAGTCCTGGACGGCGAGGAGAGAGTATTAAGCCGCCCAGAGACAGTTTTGTGGGCTGTGACAAGCGCCCTGGTCAGACGTTGTCAGAGGGAGAAGCGCCCTCGACCAGATAATCTGTGGTAAGCCCGATTTAAGCCAGTTCATAGTGTTTGCTTGTAGTTGGTCGTGTGCCCAGCGACAGTAGCGATGTTTATTTTCAAATTAGAAATGTTTTGGTATGGCAGAAAGCCTAAAATAAGAGAGTGAAGTGGGAGGAGCGCTGAGCGACGTCCGTCTTCTCTGAGCGCTGGCGGGCAACTGAAGGAGCCCGGCTCCTGAGGGAGGAGGCCCCTCCCGGCGTGAGTGAGGCTCGCCCAGCGAGGTGGCGCATGGACTCGCCCACGGGGGAGTCCACTCTCATTAAATGTAGAGGACAGATAGAGATTGGAGACAAAGATGTTGTATGATTAATTTTGTTTATGTGTTAAAAAGGGAAACAATTTATTGGAATGCAAATGGGTTGCAGGTTTGTCTTTGGGGAAGAAGTTGCTGAGGACTTGGAAGCCAGCACAGAGGGAGTGGTTGATGAGACTCCAAGGCAGGGGAGGAGAGGACCCCGAGCTATGAAGAAGCAGTGAGGAGGAGTGTCACGTGCTTCTGCAGAGGTGGTGAAGTGCCACAGTTATTCGAGGAAATTTATGGTGCAGCAGCCAGGAGAGCTGTGGATGACCCTAGTAGGAGTAGGGAGGCACCATAGTTGTTCAAGGAATCTTCATGGTAGCAGCCTGGAGGAGCTGCAGAGGATCCTGGTGTTTAAGCCCTGAGGAACCTGAAGTTGTCAGGGTAGTGAAATAGTTCTAACTGATCACTTGTATGGAGGTGAGAGTGTTTGTCATTAGCGTGAACGACGCAGTGAGAGGTGAGTGATCGTTTGCTATTTATGTGCCAAGAGGTGTATATTGAAGTTTAGAGTTACAGACGTAGGCAGGAGTACCTACAGATATATATGTATTCTAAGACTGATAGAATGGTCGATTGATTCGTTGTGTGGCACGGATCATTTATACTGATATATATATATGTATGTTATTGCTTTCAAATGCTGATTTGCCTTATATGTGTTTATAGGTATATATATATGTATACATTCTCTTGATGGTAGTGTAACATTATATTGTAAGACTTAATCTACTTGAGGAGGTTGATAATACCAAGAGATAGGATACCACTTAGCAAGCTGAGGATAGAGTTCTGATGGTGTTGGAGTGCAACCTGATTATAATAGTACAGAGTATAGGATTCATCATTATTATTATATGTATGCGTGTATTGTTATGTACTTCGTCCAGTAAATGTATTCAAATTTGCTGGTGTTTGCACTTGTCCCAGTGAGGCTTCCCAGGAAATAGTAAAGAAGGAGAGAGAGAGCAAGAAACAGGAACCACTGCTGTGGACAGGGTAAGACAGAAGTCTAGTAAGATAAAGGGGATTGAGGAGGTCAAATTCCATAAGGAGAGAGTGGGGAGTCACAGCGGCTCGAGTGGGTGTGTGCACGTGACAACAAGGCTGCGTGTTGGAGCCGCATCCCCTAAACGTGTGACGTTGAGCCCCTCTCCAAGAGCCAGAAGTGCCTAGTGTGATCTCCTAGTGAAATATGAGCATTTGTCGAGTTGTGGGTTGGATGGTCCGTCAGCGGTAACACCACCACCACCACCATCGCCACAAGGGTGGCCTGGCTCCCTATACGAGTAGGGGTGCCCTGGCTCCCTATACTTGTAGGGGTGGCCTGGCTCCCTATACATGTTGGGAGGGCCTGGCTCCCTATACATGTAGGGTAGCCTGGCTCCCTATACATGTCGGGGTGGCCTGGCTCCCTATACATGATGGAAGATCTTGGCTCCCTAAACATGTAGGGGTTGCCTGGCTCCCTATACATGTTGGGGTGGCCTGGCTCCCTATACATGTAGGGTGGCCTGGCTCCCTATACATGTAGGGGTGGCCTGGCTCCCTATACTAGTAGGGTGGATTGGCTCCCTTTACATGTAGGGTGGCCTGCCTCCCTATACATGTAGGGGTGGCCTGGCTCCCTATACATGTAGGGTGTCCTGGCTCCCTATACATGTAGGGGTGGCCTGGCTCCTTATACATGTAGGGGTGGCATGGCTCCCTATACGAGTAGGGGTGGCCTGGCTCCCTCTACATGTAGGGTTGACTGGCTCCCTATACATGTAGCGGTGGCCTGGCTCCCTGTGGATGTTGGGGTGGCCTGGCTCCCTGTACATATAGAGATTACCTGGCTCCCTATACATGTAGGGGTGGCCTGGCTCCCTATACATGTAAAGTTGGCCTGCATCTCTATACATGTAGTGGTGGCCTGGCTCCCTATATATGTAGGGGTGGCCTGGCTCCCTGTACATGTAAGGGTGGCCTGTCTCCCTTTACATGTAGGGGTGGCCTGGCTCCCTGTACATGTTGGGGTGTCCTGGCTCCCTATACATGTAGGGAGGGCCTCGCTTGCTATATATGTAGGGAGGGCGTGGCTCCCTGTACATGTAGGGTTGGCTTGGTTCCCTGTACATGTTGGGGTGGCCTGGCTCCCTAAACATGTAGGGGTTGCCTCGCTCCCTAAACATGTTGGGGTGGCCTGGCTCCCTATACATGTAGGGGTGGCCTGGCTCCCTGTACATGTCGGGGGTGGCCTGGCTCCCTGTACATATAGTGGTGCCCCTGGCTCCCTGTACATGCAGGGGTGGCCTGGCTCCCTGTCCATATTGGGGTGGCCTGGCTCCCTGTACATGTAGGGGTGGCCTGGCTCCCGATACATCTTGGGAGAGCCTGGCTCCCTATACATGTAGGGAGGGCCTGGCTCCCTATACATGTAGGGAGGGCCTGGCTCCCTGTACATGTATTGGTAGCCTGGCTCCCGATACATGTAGGGGTGGCCTGGCTCCCTATACATGTGTGGGTGGCCTGGCTTCCTGTACATGTAAAGATGGCCTGGCTCCCTGTACATGTTGGGATGGCCTGGCTCCCTATACATGTAGGGGTGGCCTGGCTCCTTATACTTGAAGGGTGGCCTGGCTCTCTATACATGTAGGGGCGGCCTCGCTCCCTATACATGTAGAGGTGGCCTGGCTCCCTCTACATGTAGGGTGGCCTGGCTCCCTATACATGTAGGGGTGGCCTGGCTCCCTATATATGTAGGGGTGGCCTGGTTCCCTATACATGTAGGGGTGGCCTGGCTCCCTATACATGTAGCGGTGGCCTGGCTCCCTATGCATGTAGGGGTGGCCTGGCTCTCTATACTTGTTGGGTGTCCTGGCTCCCTATACATGTAGCGGTGGCCTGGCTCTCTATACATGTAGGGGTGGCCTGGCTCCCTATACTTGTAGGGTGGCCTGGCTCCCTATACATGTAGGGGTAGCCTGCCTCCCTATACATGTAGGGGTGGCCTGGCTCCCTATACATGTAGGGTGGCCTGGCTCCCTATACATGGAGGGTGGCCTGGCTCCCTATACATGTAGGGGTGGCCTGGCTCCCTAAACATGTTGGGGTGGCCTGGCCCCCTATACATGTTGGGGTGGCCTGGCTTCCTGTACATGTAAGGGTGGCCTGGCTCCCTATACATGTAGGGGTGAACTGGCTCCCTCTACATGTAGGGGTGGCCTGGCTCCCTATTCATGTAGGGTGGCCTGGCTCCCTATACATGGAGGGTGGCCTGGCTCCCTATACATGTAAGGTGGCCTGGCTCCCTATACTTGTAGGTTGTCCTGGCTCCCTATACATGTAGGGTGGCCTGGATCCCTATACATGTAGGGGTGGCCTGACTCCCTATACATGTAGGGGTGGCCTGGCTCCCTATATATGTTGGGGTGGCTTGGCTCCCTATACTTGTAGGGTGGCCTGGCTCCCTATACATGTAGGGGTGGCCTGGCTCCCTATACTTGAAGGGTGGCCTGGCTCCCTATACATGTAGGGGTGGCCTGGCTCCCTATACATGTAGGGGTGGCCTGGATCCCTATACATGTAGGATGGCCTGGCTCCCTATACATGTAGGGTGGCCTGGCTCCCTATACTTGTAGGGTGGCCTGGCTCCCTATACATGTTGGGAGGGCCTGGTTCCCTATACATGTAGGGCTGGCCTGGCTCCCTATACATGTTAGGATGGACTGGCTCCCTATACATGTTGGGTGGCCTGGCTCCCTATACATGTAGGGGTGGCCTGGCTCCCTACACATGTATGGTGGCCTGACTCCCTATACATGTACAACCCGTCCTCACACAAGACAGCAAATATATGACTTAATGCTTAAAGTCTATATGTTGAATGTGATTTAGTACATATGTGATATATTCCCAGTTACCTTTTTTACCAAGGCCCAAACTCTTCCTCACGTACCAATTTACGTCTCACAGTACCCGTCCATCAACGTAGATAGCAGAATAGTCGTGATTGGATCAATTATAACGAAAATTGTAGTTTTCAGGACCCATATGGGTTGTGAAATTTACCTACTATTGTCCATGCTCTTAGAATATTACAGATCTGCTACATCCTATTGAAGGCTCGTAGTTTTGTTTTGAGAAATATTAGTTGTTCTTAGTAAATTATAATAAGCACTATAAATTATTACATAGAATACAGTGCTTCACCAATCAATATTATATACCATGGTCTGTGCTTTAAAAATATTTAAAGAATGTTTTGTAGGAACGCTAACAGAAAACGATGTTACGTTCGAATGTTTATGGGGCAAACTACGGCAAACAAGATGGTATGGTGTCTACTATAGCAACTATAGGATGGGTATATTGTCCACTACCACCTGTTAGGTGGGTAAGGGGTCCAATACCACCCACAGGATGGGTATTGGGGGTCACATCCACCCGCAGGATGGGTATGGGGATCACATCCACCCATAGAATGGGTATGGGGTCCAATAACACCCACTGAATGTGTATGGCGTCCATTGCCGCCCACAGGATGAGTATAGGGTCCAGTATCGCCCACAGGATTAGTATATAGGGTCCACGGCCGCCCACAGGGTCGGTAGGGGGTCCACTACCGCCCACTATCGCAGAGTGCACTCCTGGCATTGAACGCACATAGTAGTGACACCCATAAAATAGTCAGTGATATTCGAATGAATGTTTTAGCTGCTAAAGAAAACAGATTTGAAATTAAATTCCTATGGATACCATCACATGTTGGCATCTCGAGGCATGACACTGTTGATATGCTTGCAAAGACAGCCTGTAGAAAACCAGTGGTAGAAATTGATATGGGTGTTTCATTAGCAGTGACAAAGAGAATACTTAAACAAATATCTAATGAAGATCTCACCGACCTAACAAATTCACAAAGACCTGAAAGTTGTAGCATTAAATATTATGATAGATATCGTGAGGAGACATTCACATATGGGACTAATAGAACAAGAACCCAGCAATGTGATGTTATAGTGGCCAGAATTCGCCTGGGATATAGACGTATCTGGCAGCTTTCTCAAAACTCAAATGTCGAGTACCTAAATAAACATTTGATTTGACATTTGATTTGAGTACACAATGTGTCAACTTTGTGAAAGAGAAAACATGCACTCTCTTGAACATTATATTGTAGAATGTCCCATATTGACTGACTTTCGCCCTCCTGGGCTGAGGTATGCTGAATTGTGTAATTACTGTATGAGTACTGGAACACTTGATGATATATTGGACTTGTATCCAAGATTGACCATGTAATGTATCATTTATACAATGTATGTATGTGATGTAACTATATAACCTGAGCTTGTAAAAGCACCTTAATCACCTTCAGTGATTAAGGTGATTAATCTCACCCTGTCAGAGTAAAAGAGACAAATGTATATGAATGCAAGTGTGTGTATATATATGCATGTATATATGTATATGTACGTATATATGTGTGAGTGTGTGTGTGTATGTATATGTATGTGTATAAAGTACATATGGAAGCTGATCAGAATTGCATTTCACCTTTGTAAATGCACATTCATGACACTTCGAACACTTTATGTAGGGCATACGTAAATCTGTGTATCTATGTATTTAGGTATGTAGGTTAGCTTAGCATTTTAAAAGTAACAAATGTTCCGAACAATAATGGAAACAGACCCAACTATGGGATGGGTTAACCCAAGTAATGCGTTTCCAAAAGGGTTGCCCATGTTGGAAAAGACGAACGCCGAAAGAATATTGTTGAAAACATCTTGATGACTTATTAAACCAAAATTATTTATTAATCAGAAGAAAGACAAAAACGCGACCTATCTGTAAAACGTCTACCAGATAAATATTTTAAGTAAAACCGAAGATATTTGTAGTTGTATAAAAGGGGCAGTTTTCATCGCTCGTCGAGCTCGAAAACCGCAGCATTCATCTCAGAACCATGCCTATTTCACGCAGATTCCTTAATAAACGTAAGAGTTTTTATATGTCACAAGAAAGATAGAAATATAAGCTTCATTCTAAATACCTTACCATGGGTATATTAAATTTAAAGCGAAGATAGATGTACTTTTGTAATAGCCGAGCTCCGACCCCGGACAGATCGATCGACCGAGCAACTCTCTCTCAGAACAATGTATATTTCACGTGAATTCGTTAATAAACATATATGTTTTATATGTCTCAAGAAAGGCAGACATATAAGCTTCACTTTAAACACTTTACCATAGACATATTTAAAGTTCTAATGAAGATACATGTATTTTAAAAATTACGGAGCTCCGACCCCGTACAGACTGAACGACAGAGCAACTCTCTCTCAGATCAATGTTTATTTCACGTAAATTCGTTAATAAACACAAATGTTATACATGTCTTAAGCAAGATAGAAATATGAGCTTCATTTTAAATACATTAAAATAGACATATTTATAGCTCAAGTGAAGATACATATGTTTTTATAGTAGCGATCAGTAGCATGTCGGGCATGTAGTGCAGACGCCTACCCACTTGCCAATATATTGTATAATTAACAAAGATACGCTAATAAAGCCTAAAGTCTTATATGCCTCCAGAAAGACCGATATATGAACATTATTATGATTGCACCAAATGAAATATATCATGTTCGAGGACAAAGATATATCAATTTTAAATTAAGTTTCGACTCTTGCTCGGGCGAGAGAGATGGGGCGACTCTCGCCCCATCTATTGGAGATTCTGTCCACTAAAGACCCAAAGCTACTCAAACCCTCTAGCATTATTTAAGTAATGAAGTAATATGGTATATTTACTCACTATAATGTGGGTGCTGAATGAAGAACATGAGAAAACATATATTTACTCCAAAACAATATAATTTCATTATGAAATAAGTAACATCAAAGGAAGTTAACCTACCTACCTACCTTACCCCTCCTACCTAACCCCTACCTAAACCTACCTTACCCCTCTATTGTCAACCCATGTCTTATTTTTTTTTTATTCAACGCTGTTTGTCTACATATTGTATTTGTGCTGCTTTTCAGTCATGTTCCCCCCTTTTTTTGTACCTTTATTTGTATCTGTTCTCAAAACATTTTATTCTTTTTGTCCAATTAGTATTAAGTTTTAGATATTAATGTTTTCTTGCCCGAAACGCATTGCGTAATAGTGGCTTTAGGCATTGTATGTACTAGCTCTATCTATAAATTGATCTACTTATGTAAAATCTCTCTATGTATGTACCTTTCCTGAATAAACATATTTATTTATTATTTAAGTCGACGGTCCAAGCGTCAATGTTGTGGAGCGACTTATCCAAGATATATCGTGTTTGGAAAGTGTTTGTTGGCATATCCAGTTGTCGCACTTCTCTGCACAAATTATCACAAATTTAAATTATAATGTTAACAAGTAGAATACGTATTTTTAATAAAATCTAACATAACTAGCCAGAAAACATTTAACATTTATTAAAAATATATGTTTGGAAGTTAAATCGACTTCATAGGACAATAGTTTGTTATATATACTCGTTATTCGTTGACATGCGTTCGCTACTTAAACTACCATGTACTGTACTTATGTAAAATCTCCCATGTCTCTTCGCTCATCTCACCGAACCCTACAGGCTCTGTGATATATTGTTTAATTAAGATTCACAAATAAAGCTTATAATTGTATATGTTATCAAAAAGGCAGAGCTTAGTTTAGTTCATTTATTATGCACCCCATACCCATCCTATGGGCGATAGTGGAGTGTTACAGAGGCACATAATGGGCTCAGGGAATGAGCCCCACAATTCATATAGCCAAGCAAGTTATAATCTTGATAAGCTAGTTACAAAAGTCAATGCACATTGTCACATCAACAATGGGCTCGAGACCGACCACAAGTACAGTTTATAATTTAAGCAACTGACATATATGGAGGGCTATAGTGTCACAATTGATATGTTTATCCTACACACAACTCCCTCTCCCCCCATCCAATGGGCAGCGGTGGATAGGTCCTAGCAGTGGTAAGACCTAGCAGTGGTAACATCTAGAAGTCTGCTAACATTATTGGATGACCCATAGACGAGCGATTCATCAAAGTTTATACAATATTGTGAAATTGGGAGTCAGTGTAGTAACATAAATTGGTAAATCATAAATATTGTAAGTTAAGAATCTGATGCATGTGTGTGTTGGGGGGGGGGTTATACCCTTGGTAAGCGAGAGTGGAAAGTAACGTTAGACGTTCTGCGGTCAATGTGGGGGGGAGGGAGGGTGGGGGGGTCAAATCCACCCTCCAACATCTGGGCATAATACCACCAGCCTCCACAACACTCCATCAGCTGATGCTTGTAGATGCTTCATCTAACCTCACCTATGTCACACATTAACCTACAGTTCCAGTGATATTTAAACTCATCACAGTGGCGTCTCACCAATATAAACTGTATTGGCTTTTGTCCCGAAATAGCTATATGCTGACTGGACGTGTATGTATGTATGTATGTATGTATGCATGTATGTATGTATGTATGTATGTATGTATGTATGTATGTATGTATGTATGTATGTATGTATGTATGTATGTATGTATGTATGTATGTATGTATGTATGTATGTATGTATGTATGCATGTATATATGTATGTATGCATGTATGCATGCGTGTATGCATGTATTTATGTACGCATGTATGTATGTATGTGTGTATGTATGTATTCCCAATCACGTTAAAGACTCCCCCTCTATCATCCAATTTAAGAGAAAAACAACTATGTACTAAATAATCAACTCCTTGTAACTTTAATTATGCTGACCTTCCTATCTGTATTCAGACTGTGCTTACCATCA
>WNGS01137527.1:0-10702 GCA_020271785.1 Procambarus virginalis
GGGGTACTGGTTACTGGAACAAATGCTTGAGTAACAACAGTAGAAACTGACAACTGGATTTATAATAGTACTGACATCAGCACAGGTAGGATGGACAACACCATCTACTACAACAGGTTCGTCATAGAACTAACTTCAGCACAGGCGGATAAAACATAACATGATCTGCAACTGGCTGTTTACACAACTGGGATCATTCTCACCCACAACATGATTTATGGCCACATCATTACCCAATATAACATCCACACCTGGGATGGGCAACTGTGTACAAACACCCACAGTGCATAAACTAGGAGCAATGGTGGATCTTAAAGTAACATCTATCAGAGGTACAGTTTGACATCCTGCAACACTCTGAAGAACAACATCATTTCCAGTATCTCTCTTTTCAACATTAGAAAGTATACTAGCAGAAATTAAGGTTTGGAAGCACCAGTATCACGAAGAATATTCACCAGCTTCCACTTCCCATCAACACACAAAACTTCACCTGAAGACATATATGGTGAATACTGTTTCACCCAATTGGGGTTTACAGTTACATGTTATTAGTAAATTTATTTTGCACACCTCTACAATAAATGAGACCAGTTGGTCGTAACTCAGGGTGCAAGATAAAACAGGAATTAATTCCATGGCCTTTTTTTTACAATGGGAACAGGACCTTACAGTGGACACACCTGTAGAACCAACTGTAGGTTTAGAATTAACCTTATTATTATTTGACATTCCTGACAATGAAGTAGCAGGATTAGGTTTGTAAGAAAAGAGCTCATGGGAGTAACTGGAGCACTAGGACTGGAGGGATTCTGATAAGGAGTTCTGTGAGCATTATGATTTACTTACGATTAAACTTAGGTGAAGTGGCCGTAAATTGGGCCTTAGTCAACAACTCATGCTCATCAGCGAGCTTTGACAGCTCATAAATGTCTGTTACATTCTTTTGTTCTGCCATATAAGTAGATAATTTGTCTGGGAGACAAGACAATACTTCTTCCATGATAAGAAGATTCTTAAAGCATCAAAATCTGTTACTGAAAGTGACTTTAACCATCTGTTGCAATAGTTCGTCTTTTGACGAGTAAAATCAGCTATTGTCTGATCACTTAACCTCCTTAAGTTTCTAAATTTTTGCCTGTGTGCCTCTGGATTTAATTGATAAGCATTTAAGATGCTTTCTTTACAAATTCATAATCAAAACTATGAGCGTCAGGTAGGGATGTAAAAACCTCCTGACTACGCCCCTTAAATTGAGACTGCATAATTGCTACCCATTGATCCCTTGGCCAGTTCATACTGATGGCAATCTTATTAAAATGTGCAAAGAAAACCTCAGGATCCTCCTCATTAAACTTGGGTAATTCTATATATTTACTCATCCTTATGGGATTATTATCATTATTAATTGAAACATTACTAAATTTCCATGTCCAGCTGCCATACGCTGTGTTTCAAGCCTATAGTTAGTGTCAGCCATTTGTTGTTGAATCTCTAATTGCTCCTCTTGGTGCTTCTAGTTGCAACTCATTAAAACTCTCTGGTTTTGTGCCTCAACTTCTAAACGTTAGTCTCAAGCCTATAATATCTGTTGCTTGCCATTCGTTTCTTTTTCTTGAGCCTCAATCTCAATAATTTCGTTCTTTTGAGCTCAAGCTCTAGAATTGACGAGCTTCTAACTCAAGACGCTTTAACGTCAATTGATCCCTCGACTCCTCTCTAACTTCCTCCAGAAATTCTTCTCCTAATTCTTGATTCTCAACAAAATGTGTCACTATGACTCTCAGAATTTGTGCCTTAGTCATGCTATTTCTGGCGTTTAATTCTAGCTTATTGGCCATATTTACTAACGCCGACTTTGTTAGGCTTTTAATTCCCTCAAAGTTTGGGTTAGTCAACAGCGACAACACTTGATCCTCCATCGTGATTAACACTTGGCACTTGATTCACAACAATAATAAACACACTGGCACTGCACTTCACTTCACTGTAAAATTTTCACCACACTGAATATTCGCTTGGCCTCACTGCACAAACAAAAGTTATAGGATGACTTACCTCAAAATCGTGAAACGTTGTTACTTGACACACAGGAAGGCTTGCATGGCACATGGAATAGTTAATAGCAGAAAACACACAAGACACTGGTACCTAGGAAGGCAAGGTTAGATTAGCACAGTTAAGTTTAAGTGGGAACAATATTTCCCGGCACAGGCCCCCATAACTATGTAACCAGATCGTTCATCACGGCTCATAACCCTGTACAGCATTAAAGAACTGTTTGCCTAGGGCCATAGAATTGCTGTAATATATAGTGGGTCACCAGTGTGATCACATGATTGGCACAAGCAATAATAAAGTATTTCTCCCTTAGGACTGAAGAAATATACATATAAAATTATAATATATTTTCAAGATAAATCTAAATAATATGTACTTACAGATGATCACAATATTTCACTTATTACAATAAACAATAAGACTGTCTCTCCCAGAACAAAATACTACTAAAAGCTAGACAACAAAATACACAGACTTAGCCTCCATGTTATGTCCCCGAGTAGCAGCCAGCCACTAACTGCCCGTGGCTACCCAACCCACAGGTCCTCTTCCCCCTCCGCTCAAACGGATGAGGTTTAGAAAACAATAACTTTTTAATAAATGAGACTAAATCAACCACCACTGGTTCTCAAAATACATGTAGAATAAACATTAACATAATAGGTATTTCCCAAAATTAATAAGTACAATGCTAACTGCGTAATTACTGTATACACGTAATTTAGGAATATAAATATTGTGACACCTGAAACACTAAACTGAACAGGTCCAGCAAACTCTCGTTCCCGAATCGAACAGGTCAAATACACGTGAGGAGACGCCACCGCTCCTATACCCCTTGACATTGCCAACACACACGATGAATATAATACATATACACATATACAGTTAATATTATGAAAGTTTATATAAATTTATTACGTAGCCAGCTATGGGTACGTAACAGATGTGACAAAGGCTATAGGCCCAGATGGAATTTCCCCATGGGTTCTAAAGGAAGGAGCAAGAGAACTGTGCCTACCACTCTCCATAGTGTATAACAAATCACTGGCAACAGGGGAACTGCCAGATATTTGGAAAGCAGCTAACGTAGTCCCGATATACAAGAAAGGGGATAGACAGGAGGCTCTGAACTACAGGCCAATGTCCCTAACCTGCATACCATGCAAGCTGATGGAGAAGATTGTGCGAAAAAAACTAGTGGAGCAAGTGGAGCGAAGGAACTTTGTAACACAGCATCAACATGCGTTCAGGGATGGAAGGTACTGCCTCACAGGGTTACTTGAATTCTACGACCAGGCAACAAAAATAAGGCAAGAAAGAGAAGGGTGGGCAGACTGCATATTTTTGGATTGTCAGAAAGCCTTTGATACGGTGCCACACAAGAGGCTAGTGCGAAAGTTGGAGATGCAGGCTGGAGTGAAAGGGAAGGTACTCCGGTGGATAGAGGAGTACCTAAGCAACAGGAGACAACGAGTCTGTGTGAGGGGTGAAGTCTCAGATTGGCGAGACGTTGCAAGTGGAGTCCCGCAGGGGTCAGTCCTTGGACCTATACTGTTTCTGGTATATGTAAATGATCTCCCAGAGGGTATAGATTCGTTCCTCTCAATGTTTGCCGACGATGCAAAAATTATGAGGAGGATTGAAACAGAGGATGATAGTAGGAGGCTACAAGATGACCTAGATAGACTGAGTGAATGGTCCAACAAATGGCTGTTGAAGTTCAACCCAAGTAAATGCAAAGTAATGAAACTAGGCAGTGGAAACAGGAGGCCAGACACAGGATACAGAATAGGTGATGAAGTACTTATTGAAACAGACAGAGAGAAAGATCTAGGAGTTGATATCACACCAAACCTGTCTCCTGAAGCCCACATAAAGAGAATAACGTCTGCGGCATATGCGAGGCTGGCTAACATCAGAACGGCGTTCAGGAACCTGTGTAAGGAATCATTCAGAATCTTGTACACCACATATGTAAGACCAATCCTGGAGTACGCGGCCCCAGCATGGAGCCCGTACCTTGTCAAGCACAAGACGAAGCTGGAAAAAGTCCAAAGGTATGCTACTAGACTCGTCGCAGAACTAAGAGGCATGCGTTATGAGGAAAGGCTGCGGGAAATGCAACTTACGACACTGGAAGACAGAAAAGTAAGGGGGGACATGATCACAACTTACAAAATCCTCAGGGGAATTGACCGGGTAAACAAGGATGAACTATTCAACACTGGAGGGGCGCGAACAAGGGGACACAGGTGAAAGCTGAGTACCCAAATGAGCCATAGAGACATTAGAAAGAACTTTTTCAGTGTCAGAGTAGTTAGTAAATGGAATGCACTAGGAAGTGATGTGGTGGAGGCTGACTCCATACACAGTTTCAAATGTAGATATGATAGAGCCCAGTAGGCTCAGGAATCTGTAACCCCAGTTGATTGACAGTTGAGAGGCGGGACCAAAGAGCCAAAGCTCAACCCCCGCAAGCACAATTAGGTGAGTACAATTAGGTGCGTACACACACACACACACACACACACACACACACACACACACACACACACACACACACACACACACACACACACACACACACATAGACATAGAGCCCAGTAGGCTCAGGAATCTGTAATGTGTGACATAGAGCCCAGTAGGCTCAGGAATCTGTACACCAGTTGATTGACAGTTGAGAGGCGGGACCAAAGAGCCAAAGCTCAACCCCCGCAAGCTCAATTAGGTGAGTGCAATTAGGTGAGTACACACTGTGTGTGTGTGTGTGTGTGAACTTTGAGTACCTGGTAGTAGTAGGCATCCATCAGTCTCAGGAGACTATGGAGTTGCGCTCTAGTTGTCGGTCTGGAGTGGCCTCAAAGTAGGACCTGGTAGGGCTAGGAATTATCCCCCCCCCCCAAAAAAAAAAGAACTAGGAAACAAAAGGCTGGCATACCGAAAGGAAAATTATGAAGAGATGAGAAGCTTCCCAAGGGAAATACCTTGGGACACAGACCTCAGAGCTAAGTCTGTACAAAATGTGATGGACTATGTCACCCAAAAGTGATGGGCTATGTCACCCAAAAGAGAGGCCGTAAGCAGATACATCCCGTCCCAAAAGGAAAAATCCCAGAAGCAAAAGAAGATCCATGGTATAATAGGGGCATGTATGGAAGCAAAGAAACTGAACAAAAGGGCGTGGAGGAACTTCCGGAATAACAGAACACCAGAAAGCAGAGAGAGATACCAGAGAACCAGGAATGAGTAGGTCAGGGTGAGAAGAGAAGCAGAGAAAAGTTATGAAAATGATATAGCAAACAAAGCTAAGACCGAACCAAAGCTACTCCACAGTCACATCAGAAGGAAAACAACAGTGAAAGAACAGGCAGTGAAACTTAGAACAGGCGAGGACAGGTATACAGAGAATGACAAAGAGCTGTGTGAAGAACTCAACAAGAGCTTCCAAGAGGTCTTCACAACAGAACAAGGTGAGGTCACTGTGCTAGGAGAGAGGGAAGTAAACCAGGCGGCCTTGGAAGAGTTCGAAATTACGAGAGAAGAGGTCAGGAGACTCCTGCTGGAACTGGATGTTAGAAAGGTTGTTGGTCCAGACGGGATCTCGCCATGGGTACTGAAAGAGTGTGCAGGAGCACTTTGGTTGCCACTCTCCATTGTGTATAGTAGGTCACTGGAAACGGGAGACCTACCAGAAATATGGAAGACTGCTAATGTAGTACCAATATACAAAAAGGGTGACAGACAAGAGGCACTGAACTACAGACCAGTGTCCTTAACTTGTATACCATGCAAGGTGATGGAGAAGATTGTGAGAAAAAACCTAGTAACACATCTGGAGAGAAGAGACTTCGTGACAACCCATCAACATGGGTTCGTGTAGGGTCAAACTTGCCTTACAGTCTTGATAGAGTTCTACGATCAGGTGACAAAGATTAAGCAAGAATGAGAAGGATGGCCGGACTGCATTTTTTTGGACTGTCGGAAAGCCTTCGACACAGTACCCCATAAAAGGTTGATGCATAAGCTGGAGAAACAGGCAGAAGTAACTGGCATGGCGCTCCAGTGGATAAGGGAGTACCTAAGCAATAGGAAGCAGAGAGTTACAGTGAGGGGTGAGACCTCAGAATGTCGTGAAGTCACCAGTGGAGTCCCACAGAGCTCTGTGCTTGGACCTATCCTGTTTCTGATATACGTAAATGATCTCCCAGAGGGAATAGACTCATTCCTCTCAATGTTTGCTGACGACGCCAAAATTATGAGAAGGATTAAGACAGAGGAGGACAGCTTGAGGCTTCAAGAAGACCTGGACAAGCTGCAGGAATGGTCAAACAAATGGCTGTTAGAGTTTGACGCAAGCAAATGTAATGTAATGAAGATAGGGGTAGGAAGCAGGAGACTAGATACAAGGTATCATTTGGGAGATGAAATACTTCAAGAGTCAGAGAGAAAAAAAGACCTGGGGGTTGATATCATGCCAGACCTGTCCCCTAAAGCTCATATCAAGAGGATAACATCAGCAGCATATGCCAGGTTGGCTAACATAAGAACGGCCTTTAGAAACATGTGTAAGGAATCTTTCAGAACATTATACACCACATATGTCAGACCAATCCTGGAGTATGCGGCTCCAGTGTGGAGTCCATATCCAGTCAAGCGTAAGACTAAACTGGAAAAGGTTCAAAGGTTTGCCACCAGACTAGTACCCGAGTTGAGAGGTATGAGCAACGAGGAGAGACTACGGGAATTAAACCTCACTTCGTTGGAAGACAGAAGAGTTAGGGGGGAGATGATCACCACATTCAAGATTCTCAAGGGAATCGACAGGGTTGATAAAGACAGGCTATTTAACACAAGGGGCACACGCACTAGGTGACACAGGTGGAAACTGAGTGCCCAAATGAGCCACAGAGATATTAGAAAGAACTTTTTTAGTGTCAGAGTGGTTGACAAATGGAATGCATTAGGAAGTAATGTGGTGAAGGCTGACTCCATATACAGTTTCAAGTGTAGATATGATAGAGCCCGATAGGCTCAGAAACCTGTACACCTGTTGCTTGACAGTTGAGAGGTGGGACCAAAGAGCCAGAGCTCAACCCCCACAAGCACAATTAGGTGAGTACACACACACACACACACACACACACACACACACACACACACACACACACACACACACACACACACACACACACACACACACACACACACACACACACACACACACAACACACATTAAGGATAGGAGCGGAATGATTCACTACAAATGACAAGGAAGTGTATGAGGAACTGAATAAGAAATTCCAGGAGGTCTTCACCTTAGAGCAAGGAGAAATTCCAGAGATAAGAGAGGGAATAGCTAACCAGGAACCACTGGAAGAGTTTGAGATTACCAGCGGGGAAGTAAGGAAGTGTTTACTAGAGTTGGATGTGACAATGGCTATAGGCGCAGATGGAATCTCCCCTTGGATACTAAAGGAAGGAGCAGAAGAACTGTGCCTACCATTCTCCATAGTGTATAACAAATCACTAGCAACAGGGGAGCTGCCAGATATTTGGAAAGCAGCTATCGTAGTCCCGATATACAAGAAAGGGGATAGACAGGAAGCACTGAACTACAGGCCAGTGTCCCTAACCTGCATTCCATTCAAGCTGATGGAGAAGATTGTGCGAAAAAAGCTAATGGAGAATCTGGAGCGAAGGAACTTTGTAACACAGCATCAACATAGATTCAGGGATGGCAGGTCCTGCCTCACAGGGTTACTTGAATTCTACGACCAGGCAACAAAAATAAGGCAAGAAAGAGAAGGGTGGGCTGACTGCATATTTTTGGATTGTCAGAAAGCCTTTGATACAGTGCCACACAAGAGGCTAATGAAAAAGCTGGAGATGCAGGCTGGAGTGAAAGGGAAGGTACTCCGTTGGATACAGGAGTACCACGGGAGACAACGAGTCAGTGTGAGGGGTGAGGTCTCAGATTGGCGAGACGTTACGAGTGGAGTCCCGCAGGGGTCAATCCTTGGACCCTATACTGTTTCTGATATATGTAAATGATCTCCTGAGGGTATAGAATCGTTTCTCTCAATGTTTGCCGATGATGCAAAAATTATGAAGAGGATTGAAACTGAGGACGATAGTAGGAGGCTACAAGATGACCTAGACAGACTGAGTGAATGGTCCAACAAATGGCAGTTGAAGTTCAACCCGAGTAAATGCAAAGTAATGAAACTAGGCAGTGGAAACAGGAGGCCAGACACAGGATACAGAATAGGAGATGAAGTACTTAATGAAACGGACAGAGAGAAAGATCTAGGAGTTGATATCACACCAAACCTATCTCCTGAAGCCCACATAAAAAGAACAACGTCTGCGGCATATGCGAGGCTGGCTAACATCAGAACAGCGTTCAGGAACCTGTGCTGCAGATCCTCTTTCCCGGTCGCTGCTGAGCTGCAGATCCTCTCCCCCGCTTGCTGCTGGGTTGAAGGGAAGGGAAGGGAACTATCAGAGGGAAAGCGCCAAGACATTACAACTATATAGCACTGGGCAGGGGTCAGGATAAGGATTTGGGATGGGACGGGGGGATGGAATGGTACCCAACCACTTGGACGGTCGGGGATTGAACGCCGACCTGCAAGAAGCGAGACCGTCGCATTACCGTCCGACCCAAGTGGTTGGGCTGAAGATCCTCTCCCGCCGGTCGCTGCTGTGCTGCAGATCCTCTCCCGCCGGTCGCTGCTGGGCTGCAGATCCTCTCCCCCTGTCACTGGTGGGCTGCAGATCCTCTCTCCCGGTCGCTGGTGGGCTGCAGATCCTCTCCCCCGGTTGCTGGTGGGCTGCAGATCCTCACCCTCAGTCGCTGCTGGGCTGCAGATCCTCTCCCCCTATCGCTGATGGGCTGCAGATCCTCTCCCCCGTCGCTGCTGTGCTGCAGATCCTCTCCCCCGGTCGCTGCTGGGCTGCAGATCCTCTCCCTCGGTCGCTGCTGGGCTGCAGATCCTCTCCCTCGGTCGCTGCTGGGCTGCAGATCCTCTCCCTCGATCGCTGCTGGGATCCTCATATTTTCATAGAGCAGTTATAATAATGTGATTAGGTGGCGAAGCTGGTTGTTGTATGGTGAAAATTAATGGGTTGTTGTGAAAATGTTTGTGGGTGTTGGTGAAGATGTGTGGATTGTGGTGAAGATGTTGTGTGGTGTTGGTGAAGATGTTGTGGATTGTGGTGAAAATGTTGTGGGTGTTGGTGAAGATGTTGTCAACTGTGGTGAAAATGCTGAGGGTTGAGGTTGAAGATGCTGTTGGCTGAGGTGAAGATGTTTTGGTTAGTGAAGATGCTGCTGGGGGTTCTTAGAACATGCTGTTGGTTGTGATGATGATTATGTGAGTTGCGACAAAGATGCTGCTGTGGGTTGTGTGATGATGTTGTGGGTTGTGAAGATGATGCTTGGAGTTGAGAGAAGGTGATATGGTTGGTGATGAAGATGTTGTCGGGTTTTGTGAAGATTGTGGGTTGTTGTTAAGATGTTGCTGGGGGTTGAGTGAAGATGATATTGGTTGTGGTGGAGATGCTGCACGTGGTTATGAAGATGCTATTTGGGCTAAATAGTTAAGAGCTGCATTTGTTCTGTGGAAAAATGTTGCAGGGGTTATGAAGATGATGCTTGTGGTTGTGTGGTTGAGATGCTGTTTAGGCTATGTAGTGAACATGCTGCAGGGGTTATGTTGTGTAGATGCTGTTGGGGGTTATGATGAAAATGCTCCTGATGGATGTGATGAAGATGCTGCTGGGTTATGTGGTGAAGATGATGTTAGTGTTTGACGTGAAGATGGAACTGGGGCTATGTGGTGAAGATGCTGTGGAGGTTATGTGTTGAAGATGATGCTAAGGGTTGTGTGGTGAAGATGTTTGCTGGAGCTTTTGTGGTGAAGTTGCTGCATGGGATTGCTTGGTGGAGAGCTTCATGTGGGTTGTGTGATGAATGCTGCATGTGGTTGTGTGGTGAAGATTCTGCTGGCCGTTGAATGACGAGGATGGTTCTCATGGTAGTGTGGTGAAGTTGCTGCTGGTCGTTGTGTGATGAAGGTGCTATTAGGGGTTGTTTGGTGAAGATGATCGTCTGGTGTGTGTGCTGAAGATGCTGCTCGGGGTTGTATGGGGAGGATGTTACTGGAGGTTGAGGAAGAATAAAATGAATGTTGTGAAGATGGTGGTGGGGGTTTAGTCAAGATTATTTGTTTTTTTTTCTTTGTCAAAATGATTCTGGGGGTTGTGTGGTGAAGCTGATACTTGGGGTTGTGTTGTAAGATGCAGTTGTATGTTTTGTAGTGAAGATGCTCATTGGGGTTGAGTGATGTAGATGCTTCTGGAGGATGTGTGAGGATGTGTTGAATGTTGTTAAGATGCTGCTTGGGGTTGAAAGAAGATGATATGAGTTGTGATGAAGATGCTGCTGGGGTTGCCTGAAGATGTAGGGGGTTGTTGTGAAGATACTGCTGGGGATTGTATGATAGAGATGCTGCTGGGGATCGAGTGGAGATTGTTCTGGTTTTGAGAAAAATGCTGCTGATGGTTATGTGGTGAAATGATGCTGATGGCTATGTGGTGAAGATACTGCTAATGGTTGTGTGGTGGAGATACTGCC
>WNGS01137532.1:15035-28359 GCA_020271785.1 Procambarus virginalis
CACCTATGCACTGTATCATCCTTTGCAGATGACACTAGATTTTCATGGAGGGTAGGCAACATAGAGGACACGGCAAACCTCCAATCAGATGTAGATCAGGTCTTTCTATGGGCTACAGAAAATAATATGGTGTTTAACGATGATAAGTTCCAGCTCATGTGCTACGGAAAAAAGTAAATATAAAAACGGGAACCACGTACAAAACTCAGGCAAATCATAACATAGAACGAAAAGGCAATGTAAAGGATCTGGGTGTAGTCATGTCAGAAGACCTTACCTCTAAAGTACACAATAAAGTAGCCATCACAACTGCAAGAAAAATGACAAGTTGGATAACAAGAACTTTTCACACTAGAGATGCTATACCGATGATGATACTTTTCAAAACGCTTGTGCTCTATAGAGTGGAGTACTTCTGTACAATGGCAGACCCTTTCAAAGCTGGAGAAATTGCTGACCTGGAGAGCGTGCAGAGATCCTTTACTGCTAGAATCCACTCAGTAAAACATCTAAATTACTGGGACCGACTAAAGCGCCTAAATCTGTACTCCCTTGAGAGCAGGTGGGAGAGATACATAATAATTTACACGTTAAAATAATTGAGGGGCTGGTCCGAAACCTGCACACAGAAATATCATCACATGAGACCAGAAGACATGGCAGGATGTGCAGAATACCCCCGTTGAAAAGCAGAGGTGCAACTGGTACTCGGAGAGAGAACTCTATCAACATCAGAGGCCCGAGACTGTTCAACACGCTTCCACTACACATAAGGGGCATAACTGGCAGACCCCTCACAGTGTTCAAGAGAGAACTGGATAAGCACCTCCAAAGGATACCTGATCAACCAGGCTGTGACTCATACGTCAGGCTGCAAGCAGCCGCGTCCAACAGCCTGGTTAATCAGTCCAGCAACCAGGAGGCCTGGTCGACGACCGGGCCGCGGGGACGCTAAGCTCCGGAAGCACCTCAAGGTAAGGAAGCACCTTAAGGTAGCCTCAAGGTAAGGTGCTGTTTGATGGGGGTCGGCACTTCCTGCATTTACTTCATGCACCGTTCCGTGGTGTTTTCTGGGCACATCCGCAAATAGTATCTTATTTCTACATAGGATCTCTACTACTTCCTGGCGTTGGTCATTCTCCAAATGACTTAAACGCTCACCTATCTCGGCCAGGCTTTCCGTGTTCGATATCTCATGCCATCGGCACTCTCTAACTTACGGTTCCCCTCCTTTATTCCTTTACCATCTCCCACACAAAGCACAGTCGTCTGCGATGGGGCTTCTATCTGTTCCTCTTCACCTGGAGGCTTACCTCTATCATAATACATTTTTATCATGGTCACATGATAAACCTGTGATTTCCTCGGTCGATCTGGCATGTACACTACATACTTCACATCCCCCTAGCCCCTTCTGGACGGTATATGGTCCACAAAATCTCGAATCATATATACATCCTTTCACCAACAGGAGGACTAACACCTGATCCCCTTCCTGGAATCTCCTGTCTTTCGCCTTCCTGTCGTGATATCTGACCATCTCTGCCTGGAACGTTCTCAAATTCTCTTTGGCTAACTCTCTGGCCCTAGAGAGACGCTCTCTAAAAGTCTCCACATACTATCCCACATCCACCTTCTGCCTATCCCCGGTGAGCTTCTCTTTCAATGTACCCACTGGACTCCTCACTGTGTCCGTGCATCAGTTGAAATGGGGTGAATCAGAGCGATTCCACTACCGCATCCCTGATGGCGAATAACACGGATGGTAATGCCTCGTCTCACTTACTCCCCTCCTCCCACTTACTCCCCGCATTATATCCTCAACAAACTCCTCAGCATTCCATGGAAGCGCCCCAGCGCTCCCTGCGACTGAGGGTGATACGGTGACGAGCGCACTTGTTCTACCCTCCATCCTCTTACAGTTTCCCTAAACAATTTTGATTGGAAAACGCTGCCCTGGTCCGTCTGGATAACCTTGGACATGCCTACCCACGCAATGTAATTCTGTAGTCTTTCCAGAACGGCTTGTGACGTCACTCTTCTTAGGGGGATCTCTTCGGGGAAACGGGTGGCTGTGCATATTATGATCAGTAAATACTCGTGGCCTTTCCTGGTCCTTGGCAAGGGTCCTACACAGTCTATCAAGACCCTCTCGAAACTCTCACCAAACGCCGGTGTGGGTCTCAAAAGTGTCTTCGATATGGCCGGATCCGACTTACCTGCACGTTGGCATGCCAAACATGTTCTACAATAGCCCTTTATATCTTTCCACACGGTTGGCCAATAAAAATGCTCCTGCACTTTATTCAGGGTTTTCTTCACACCTAAGTGCCCTACCATATCCATGGAGTGGGCTAGTTCTAGCAATACCGCCGTAAACTCCTTCGGCACTAACACTTGATGCTTCTCTAACCTTACCTTATCTGCGCCGAGTTTGTCCAGTCACCACTTCCTCATTAGTACATCATTGTTTAAGTAGTAATGTACAGGGGACTCCGGACTTGAGTTTCCACCTTTTGCCTCCCTGATTAGGTCTATGAATTCCTTGTTCTATGCCCTAATCAGGTCTGCTCGGTTCACGCTGAACCGTTCAGGTAGGGGTCATCTTTACTTCCTGTCTCATCGAATCTTCATTCTTCTATGCCGAACCTTCACCAAACAGCCCTGACACATCCACGTTGACCTCATCCCTTGGTGGAATCGACACTGCCACATTATCTCCAGTGTCATCCTCAGCGGCTACATCCGACTCTGTCAATACACTGGTTGGGTACACAATGACTTGGCTGTCACCTGCTTCATCTTCCAGGATGCTAGCTAGATCTACTTTGTCCGGTGTTCCACCCGTACCGCGGTCCTCCTGGCACTCCCCCGGCACAGCTTTCACTATTATCTCTGGCAACACCTTGGACCCACACAAGTCATTCCCCCTGAATCAATTGGACTCTTGGAACAAGTATGTTGGGACACACTCCCAACATCACCTCTGCTGACAAATAATCAAACTTTAGCTTGACAGTACACACGGGCATGTCACTCTCAGACAACAACCCAAGGACTTTTATCCTCCTACTGCCAGCTAACAGTCGATCATCCTCAGTTAGGCCTCTCAGAATCAAGCTCTGATTAGCTCTAGTATTCCTAAGGATACTAATCTCCACCTCGGGTTGACCCTCTATGCCGACCCAACCTTTACTGATGAATGGCCTATACCGCTCGTTCATTAAGTTTTCTTTCTGTGGCTTGTCCTGTAATACACTGATACACTTTTTCCAGGGATTACACGTGGTTAGGGGTCACAACTCTCTTGCCCTACCGAAAATCTCGCATCATGTGACCCGATCTGTTACACTTGTAACACCTCATCTGGGTGAAGTCTCTTCTATACATTCCCAAGTGGCTCTGACTCTGCCCACTCGCATTGGAATTCCTTGGGCCAGATGCACTACTCGTACTCTATGGAGATTTACTGAACTCTTAACTCCTTGGCACGTATTTAGTTTCCTGCTTGCCTCCAGCAGGCGGACTCGTCAATTTTCCTTCCTGAGGCTTAAAACTAGCTGGTCTGCTTGTCTGTCCCCCAAAACTTCTTCCTCTCCAGACTCCACTGGGTCTGGCATTGCTGCATCTCGCCTTACTTCTCACTCTGTTCTCATTAAAACTATTGTATGCTTCAGTAATCATATCCGCCCTATCTGCGGCATCTTTCACATCCTTTACCCCTGCCTCTTTGATCTAGAACTTTGACTCGGGGTATATCATCTCCAAGAACTTTGCCATGACCATTAACTGCTCTAGGTCAGCATAAGATCCAACACCGGCAGCCTCTATCCATCTCTGGAATCGCCTTTCCAGATCCCTTCCTGTCTCAGCAAACGTGTTTGCTTCAACCTTCACCATCTCTCTAAAGCGTTTCTGATAAGCTTCTGGGGTTAACTGAAATGAGCGCAGTATGTTGCTCTTTACTGTAGCATAATCTTGGCATTCCTCCAATGTTAGTTGAGTGTATGCCTCCCTGGCTGCGCCGGTCAATCTCCACTGCACCATTTGGGCCCATTCCTCTTGTCGCCATTCCTTGACATTGGTTACTTTTTCGAAATGTTCGAAGAAGCTCTCTGCCTCTTCGGGCTTAGATAGGGGAATGTCCTTTTCCCTGATCCTTTTATTGTGAGGGTGTGCTACATGGGTGGTGCTCTCTGGCAAGCCATGTTCGATCATTTCCTCAGCCAAGGTTCTATTTGCATTTGTTTGGTCCTCTCTTTTTCCCTTTCAACCTAGGCTCTTTATTTATCTTTTTCCTGTCCCAACTCCAGTTCTCTTATTCTGGTTTTCTCATTTTCTTTATCTCCAGTCTGGTTTTCTCTTTTTCCTTCTCTACTTCACTTTTCATCTGAAGTTCCAACCTCAACTTCTCCAGTAGTAACTGTCTCTCTTTGTCCTCACGCTGCATCTGGAGTTCTAGCTGCAATCTTTCCAAACTCCTATTCCTGCTACTTCGGTTACTCTTACTGCTCTTATTTGATCCCTGGGATCATACTTCACCATGCCCATCAACCTCCTTTCCGTTTTCACCTCCTTTCGGGCTCCTTGTTCTTCTGCTTCACTCTTAGATCTTAACTGCCTCAGGATCTCATCCTTCATCCCAGCTACTTTAGATGCCTTCAACCTGATGCCACATTTTTTTTGCTATTTGTTTTAACTGTTCTCTGGTGCAACCTTCCAAGTCCTCGGGCTTGCCTGACTCCACAAACGCTTGCACCTTATCCATCTTGTCCTGTGAGTCTTCCCAAAAGGGAGAATATACACCTGCAGTCACACAGTCTACTTATTTCCAGAAGGGGTGTACCAATCCATTCTCGGACAGGGTGTGGGTGTCTCAGTTCACTCTTCCGGACAGGCCCCCAATTTTTCATGATGTCATCATTGTCAGTCGCCTGTCCTTTATGGACAAATCAACCCAAAATCTTTAGAGTGCTCATACTTAGATCAGGAGATCACCCTGCATGCTTCCTCCTCTCGGAGAGGGGCACAGTGTCACACTTTTAGGGGGTGCGGCTCCAACACTTGTTTTCACGTATACACCCCCAACTCGAGCTGCTATGACTCCCCACTCTCTCCTTATTTGGTATGACCTCCTCAATCCCCCCCTTTTGTTTGAATTATAACTCTACACCATCCTGACCCCAGCTGTAGTGCTTTCTCTCTCTCTCTCTCCTACTTCCTGGGAAGCCTCACTAGGACAAAGGCAAACACCTGATCATTACAAACATTTAAAAACAACACAGAACATATATAAAGCACTCACATACAATGCATAAATATATAAACTTCAACACCTTATGATATTTTAACCTGGTTGCAAACCAATACCATCAAGACTCTATCAGCTGCTTATACCAAGTGGTAGCCCAACTCCTGGCTCGCCACGTATGCTACCAACCTCACCAAGTTAGTTAAACCTTGTAAAACAGATATGGCACTATCAGCCCTAGACTATATATATATATATATCTGCAGGTAATCCAACTTATAGCTGTAACTCTATAAACTTCAATATAAGTATTCCTTGGCACAAAAATTATTTCCAATCACCCACCTTTTACTGTGTCTTGCACGCTAATGACATTCAAGCACTCTACCAACTCCCTACAAGTAGTCAGTAAAAACTTCCTTCCCACATCTGGAAGTCCACTACCCTGACATCATCAGGTTCTTTCAGGTTTATCTACCAGGATCCTGTACACCTCTTCCAGGCTGCTACACCACGAAGTTTTCTTTAGACTCCAGTGATACTCCACCACTGATTCCACAGAAGCATATGAAACTTCACTTCACTGCTACTCTTCACACAGTTTGAAGTCCAATTCCTCACTATGGGCTTGCTCTTCCACAGGGTACAATATCCACTCCTACTGTCTTAAAATTCCGATCATTAACTTCTTTTCTGGGCTCAAAGTACTCACATCAACTCCTTCTTCAGATAAACCTGCAACCCATTGATACGCCAATAAAATTGTTCCTCTACAAACATATAACTGAAATGAACTACACACAATAAATATTTCACCCGACATTCTCCCTGCTTCCCACATACTGTGAGTGGACTCCCCCATTCGGACGAATCCATGCTCCGCCTCAAACGGGCGGTTCCTCCGCCTGCCAGCCACTGGAAGGCAGCTACTCCACCAGGAGCTAGGCTCCCTTAGTCACCCACAAGCGCTCAGAGGGGACGGATGTCGCTGCCTCCTCCAGCTGGTCGTCGCCTCCTCACTCCCTTCTTTCAGCTCACTGCTCTAATAAAGTTTCCTAGCATATCAATAAACACTTGCTACAGCCGCTGGGCACACGACCAACTACAGTCAATCACCGTAAAAATGTGCTTACCACAGAATTGTTTAGTCGAGGACGCTTCCTGGACGATGCTCGACAAGGCGCTCACTAGCTGCCCAACAAAAAATGTTTCAGGACGGCTTCACAACTCATCCTGGTCTTGAACCCACACGTTTTCAGACTGATTTCACAGCTGAAACATCTGCGCTGTGGAATCATCAGCACATCAGAGCATTAACCACTAGACCAACATCAGATCGTCAAAAGGAAGGGAATTAGGATGGGTTTTCCACCACGTAATCCCCCTCCTAACGGCACTAGAGGGATGGCCTCTGATCAAACACTCATTTTCTATCAATCATATTTATTAGAGAAAACTCGTGTCTGGAGTATATCACACACTGGCATGAACTCGCAAGAAATTTTTAATAAACAGAAAACTTCTCCATATGAGAGAATCGAACCAGGGGCAATCAAGTGCCAGGCTGGAGCATTAACCACTACACCAACCTCAGATCGTCAAAAGGAAGGAAATTATGATGGGTTTTCCACCACGTAATCCTTCTCCCGACGACACTAGAGGGACGGTCCCTGATCAAACACTCTTTTTCTATCAATCATATTTACTAGGAAAACTCGTGTCTGGAGTATATCTCACACTTGCATGAACTCGCAAGGATTTTTTAACAAACAGAACACTTCCCATATGAGAGAATCGAACCAGGGCCAGCAAGTGCCCTGACCAAACATTTGACCTAACTCTTGCATTTTATTCATTTTGGGTGAGATGACAAAGGTTTTGGGTGGGGTGGGTACATGAGAATGGAAGTAACTGCAGAGGGCATATGGGCCCATAGGGTGCCTTGAAATGGGTAGAATATAGTTGTGCATTAATTGGCTGTTGATTGCTGGTGATGACTTTTTGATGTGTAGTGCCTCGCTGATGTCGAGCCGCCTGCTATCGCTGTACCTATCGATGATTTCTGTATTGTTTGTTAGGATTTCTCTGGTGGTAGTCTGGTTGTGAAAAGATATTTATTTCAGATTATATTCTCCTTCGTGAGAACAAGGAGATTGTTGTCAGGAGAGGTGACAAGTCGCCTATATACGTTATTCTTAAAAAAAAACGAATTTCCGGGAAAAAGGAACCTCATACTCTCTGACCAAACTAAATTCCAAAGGGTAATGAAGGACACTACAGCCGAATTGAAAACAAATTTAAACAGATTGATCGAAACTGTGAACACCAAGAAATCCGGACTCCTCCTGCCAGAGGTTGTTGGGGAATGCCAATCTGGGTATGCCTATGGAAATGTCAAGACCCACAAGCCTGGAAACCCACTTCAGCCAATCATCAGCCAGAAACCCACACCCACATACAGTCTGGCTAAGCGACTCAACGGGTTGCTGACTCTTTACGTATCTTGTGCTTTCTACCTGAAATCTCCCAAGAAATTTGTCGACTTACAGCAGGGAGCACGGGCCACGGGGATAAGAGCCTCGTTGGATGTAGAGTCACTATTTAGCAAAGTACCTGTGGATGAAACAATCGGGATGATAGCAGACAGAGTTTATCGTGACCCGGCTTGCACTCCTCTTGACATGCCAGAAAACATACTAAGGAAACTACTCCAAGCCTGCATTAAAGAGGCATCCTTCTTGAGCCCAGATGGGCACATATATAAGCAAGTAGAAGGGGTCGCCATGGGTTCTCCCCTAGGTGTCCTGTTTGTGAACTTCTACACGGGCACCATCAAGCAGAGGGTCATAGTTGACATGGACTTTAAACCCGTCCTAAACTGCAGGTATGTTGACGACAATTTTACGCAGGTACCTGATGCCAGATGTCTGCATCAGCTGAAGGAGGCATTTGAGCGGAATTCTGTGTTGAGTTTCACTTACGAGATGGAGAATAATATGAAGCTGCTCTTTTTGGATGTAACAGTCACGAAAAGGAGCGAAGGCTTCCACACTGCAGTCTACACTAAGGAAACAAACATAGGAATGTGCCTCAGTGCCAATAGTGACTGACCAGACAGGTACAAGAGGAGTGTTGTCAATGCTTACATCGACCGGGCTCTCAGCCACAGTTCAGGATGGAAGCAAGTCGATGAAGAACTCTGTAGGGTAAGGCAGGTCCTAGTCAAAAATGGCTTCTCTAACGGTTTTGTTGAAGACATCATAAAAAGAAAGGTGAAACGCCATGCAACCTCTGAAAAGTCAAACAACACAACGCTTATACCCTTTATTAGTCTATATTACAGGAACTTCTTTTCCACCGCTCATAGAATGGAAGAAAAGGTCCTGAGAGATATTGTTGATAGGAATGTTATCCATACAGATAAAAATCTGAAAATACAATTGACTATCTATATAAATAAAATTGGAATTTGTTCCTTTGTCCATAATCGCTAATCTCTGAAAGTTCTTCACCGATTGCTTTGAATTTTTTACACAACGTTCCATTCACGTCAGATCAGGTTTTTATGTACATACTATATGGATGTCTTGTCTGTGACGGTAAAAAACATATTTTTTTAAAACTGTGTTTTTCATGTGAGGGAAACCTTTGAAACCTCTTTACCGAATGCTTTGAAATTTTGACACAACGTTGCATTCGAATAGGCGCGTCTTTGTATATACCTACTATATACATGCCTCACCTGTGACAGGAAAAAATATTTTTTTTTTAACAGAACCATTTGTTGGACGTAAGAGCAACACGAAGTAATCTCCGAAAGTTCTTCACCGATGGTTTTGAAATTTTGACATAACGTTCCATTCGAATACCTGCATGTTTTTATATACCTACTATATAGATGCCACACTTGTGACAGGTAAAAACATGACTTTTAAAAAAACAGCGCAATCTGTTGCACATAAGACCAACTATACTAAATTCTACTACTAAACATAATAAATAAGTTACGATTCCATTTCAATGTTTCCGATTTCACTGATAAATGGAATTTTCATAAATTTCGATTTATTTTCATTTTCATTTAATTATTTTGTGTGACATTGCATTGGAATTTATCTGTGTTGTTTACCATACCTTTATTTCGAGAATACAGTTTTTTTCATTATTTTTCATTTCGTTCTTTGAACTGTGTTTCTTATATTTTAGTGATGGAAACGTCTGGGCCAGATTCACAAAGCAATGTGTAAGCAAGTAGATGGGGTCGCCATGGGTTCTCCCCTAGGTGTCCTGTTTGCGAACTTCTACATGGGTACCATCGAACAAAAGGTTTTAGTCGATATGAACTTGAGACCGGCCATATACTGCAGGTATGTTGACGACATTTTTACACAGCTACCTGATGTCAGACATGTGCAGGAGCTGAAGGAGGCATTTGAGCAGAATTCTGTGTTGCGTTTCTCTTACGAGATGGAGAAGGATGGGAAACTACCTTTTCTAGATATAACAGTCATGGAAAGGAGCGGAGGTTTCCACACTGCAGACTACACTAAGGAAACAAACATAGGAATGTGCCTCAATGCCAACAGTGACTGCCCAGACAGGTACAAGAGGAGTGTTGTTAACGCTTATGTCGACCGTGCTCTCAGCCACAGCTCAGGATGGAAGCAAGTCGATGAAGAATTCTGTAGGATTAAGCAGGTCCTAGTCAACAACGGCTTCTCCAATGGTTTCGTTGAAGACATCATAAGAAGGAAGGTGAAACGCCATGCAACCTCTGAAGAGACAACTAACACAACACCTGTACCCCCTATTAGACTATTTTACAGGAACTTGTTTTCCAAAGCACATAAAACGGAGGAAAGGGTCCTGAAAGATATTGTTAATAGAAACGTTATCCCTACAGACAAAAATCAGAAGATACAATTGACGATTTACTATAAAACCAAGAAAACTGCCAACCTATTCATGAGAAACTCTCCAGACACAAAGCAGAACGCTTTGAAAGAGACCAATGTCGTCTATGCCTTCAAATGTCCTCTTGGGGACTGTAAGCCACAAAAAACTCAGTATATAGGCAAGACAACAACATCTCTTTCCAGGCGATTAACGATGCATAAGCAACAGGGCTCTATTAAGGAACATATAATCTCTTCCCACAACCAGACCATCACCAGAGAAGTCTTAACAAAAAAACACGGAAATCATCGATAGATACAGCGATAGCAGGCGGCTTGATATCTGCGAGGCACTACACATTAAGAAGTCAACACCAGCAATCAACAGCCAATTAATACACAACTATATTCTACCCACTTCAAGACTCCGCACCAATATAGAAGCATCAAGAAATATGGGTCAATAGGCCCTCTGGAGTTACTTCCAATCTTTCCCTTTAACTTTACCCAAAATATTACCCCATATTTCGTGTTCTATCCTGTGTTGAAAGGTTTGTTTTCACGTCATCCAAAACTCTTGTAACATATCTCCTCACCCAAATGCAGGTATATAAAATGAAATGCCGTTTGAATTATAGCATAGTAAGAAATCTGTTTGCAGGTTATAGTTGTGTGTCTGTAAACTAAAGTCTTTGAAAATGTAATAAGTTATTACGAAACGCGTTCAAGTGTCACGTCAGACTAGAAATAAAAATTAATTTTGGAGAAATGATTTTTCAATTACCATCGACAGCGAAAAGAAACATAAGAAATATAGAGAAAATTCGTGTTAGAATTATTAATCTTACTTTTTCGTTCATATTTAATAACGCAAAGAAAGGTAGTGTGCATTTCAATAATCTTCAAGGCGACTATGGCTTAGGATATGCCTACGGCAATGTTAAGACACACATAAACCAGGTAACCCACTACGCCCTATAATCAGCCAAATATCAACTCCAACTTATCACCTGGCAAAAAAACTCAATGAACTCCTAACTGCCATACACTCCAAGTAAGTATAGTCTACAATCATAGCAGATTTCCTAGAATTAATCAAAACTACCCAGCCCGATGGAACCATTGCTTCCCTGGAGCGAATCCTATTTACCAATGTCCCAGTCGACACAACCATAGATGATACTGGACAGAGTATACAGAGACGAAGAGCACCCCCAAATTATCATACCTCGAGCCACACTTGAAGCAACTTCTCGAAGCATGTACAAAGGAAGCCCCTATTTCATCAGTCCACAAGGAGACATGTATTTACAAATAGACGGAGTAGCAAGGCTCTCCCTTAGGAGTTTAATTTGCTAATTTTTATATGGAAACCATCGAAGACATGGTCTTGCAGTAGCAGACAAAAACCAACTGTATATTGCCGTTATGTAGATGACAGTTTCGTAATAGTAAAAGACTCCGATGAACTAATTGACCTAAAAGACATCTAGAGAGAGAGAGTCAGTACTCCAATTTACACATGAAAACAGTGAAAATAACAGTCCTGCCATTCTTGGATGTACTAATAACATAAACAGGAACCTCTTTAAGCACCAAACGTATATACCAAGCCCACCAACATAGGATTATGCCTGAACGGTAGAAGTGAGTGCCCCCAAAGATACAAAGCCAGTGTTCTCAATGCTTATATTCGTCGAGCGCTTACCCACTGCTCTGAATAGAGCAACGTGTGTAGAGAGTTTGAAAGAGTAACTCAGGTATTGGTGAACAACGGATATAGCAACGCGGAAATAAACGCCTGCTATAAGAAGATACTTGGACCGTTGGTATAATCCAGAACATAAAACAGAAACCACAATTACCTCCATTAAAATTATATTACAAATGATCCATGCACAGTGAACATATAAAAGAGGAATGAATAATGAAAGAAATAATCCGTAAAGGAGTAAAAAGCACCCCTCCTAACCAAAACATAAACCTGATAATATTCTGCAAAACCCAAGAAGACTTCCGAACTCCTTATCAAAAACAGCCGAAGCCGACAGAGAACCCTCTACAGCAGTCAAGCGTTGTATCCATGTACACTTGCCCCCACGAAGGATGTAACCTTCAATCTAAGTACATAGGTATGACGTCGACCAAGCTGCCGAGACGTTTGACATGCCAACTTCAATCCGGTGCCCCTAGAAATCACACGACACAAGCCCATGACATCACCCTAACAAGAGAAATGTTGAACAAGAATACATGCATAATTGAAAAACCTAAGCTGCAAGAAGATTACAAATTCTTGAAGCAATTCACATAAGAATAGAACACCCTACCATGAACAGCCAAATCATGGAACTATTTACTCTACCCACCATGAGAGTAAGGACAAGACCAGAACATAACGATGCCATCACAGAAGACAATATCAAACATATATATATATCTAGTATATATATAATTATATATATATATATATATATATATATATATATATATATATATATATATATATATATATATATATATATCTTAGTCTGACGCGACATTTGAGTCGCGTTTCGTAATAACTTATTACATGTTCCAAAGACTTTAGTTTACAGCCCACTATAACGTGAAACAGATTTCTTACATGCTATATTCAAAGTTTCATTTTATATCCTGCATTTGGTGAGGTAGACTATGTTACAATGAGTTTGGGGTAAGCGTGAGAACAAACTTACACAGGATACGAAAATGAATGGGTATAGTAAGCTTAAAGGGAAGAAGATCTGGAGTAACTGCCAGAGGCCTATTGGCCCATATTTCTTGATGTTTCTATATTGGATGCGGAGTCATGAAGTGGGTAAAATATAGGTGTGCTTTACTTGGCTTGTTGATTGCTGTGTTGACTTCTTGATGTGTAGTGCCTCGCAGATTCAAGCCGCCTGCTGTCCTGTATCTAATCATGATTTCCGTGTTGTTTGTTAAGATTTCTCCTGGTGATGGTTGGTTGTGGGAAGAGATTATATGTTCCTTGAATAGAGCCCTGTGCTTATGCATCGTTAATCGCTGGAAAGAGATGTTGTTGTCTTGCCTATATTCAGGCTTGTTTGCATTTGTGTTCCTCACGTGTGCCCCAAAAATGAGGTGATTTGATAAAATGCTATGCCCAAGATTAACCATCGCAGTGCCGGCGGGGAAA
>WNGS01137532.1:32891-51207 GCA_020271785.1 Procambarus virginalis
AGTTTATTCCACTAAAATTACTGTCACCCATGACATAAATATTGCTAGAACTAGATGCCCTAGATATTTCATCCCATAGATGCTTTGCTTCCGTTCTGTCTAAATTGGTGGCCTATATATAACTTCCCATTATAATATTATTGCTTTTTCGTTTAATTCTATCCAAATAGTTCTTGTGAGTGGCTCAGTTTTGATTCCCTCTTTGAGACTACATTTTCAAATTGTCCCTAACGTATATGACTACTCCACCTCCTCGTCTAATATATCTATCTGTGTGAAATAGTTTAATTCCATTTATTTGATATTCAGCTAATAGTTCTCTATTATCAATCTCATCCACGTTTCGGTAAGTTCTATAATATCTATTTTTTCTGTGCAGACAAGAGCATTTAATTCGTTAGTTTATTTCTTTAGACTTCTACTGTTTGTGTAATATTACCCTAAGTGAATTGTTATTTTGAGGCCTTCTCTTTCCCTTGATCATTTTGCCAATTCCTCTTCTCCCGCAAACACATACTTCTATTACATCCTTCCTCCAAAACAACTCCCATACCTCTATCTACTAACAGTTTAACCCAAACAAACACCTCTAACCACTTCTTCCAACGCGTTTGCAACAGCAACAACCCCAGCTCTCGATAGACGCACCCCATCCCGAGCATACATTTCATTTCTTCCATAGAAGTGTTCCCAGTTGTCTATATAAGATATTGCATTAGATTTGCAATATCTTTCCAGCCTGCAATTGACACCAAGTGCCCTCGACATCCATTCATTTCCCACTTCCTTTCTTGGAAGAATGCCACATATGATCGGGAGTCCACCCTTGCTCCTAACTAATTCTATTAATTCTATTGCTGTCTTGAATTTCTGTATGAGTTCCTCACTTCTAACTCTCCCAACATTTAGATTATGCAGTTCAGTTTTGGTCGCCATATTGTAGAATGGATATAAATTCACTTGAACGTGTCCAGCGTAGCATGACTAAGTTAATTCCCAAATTAGAAATCTTTCATATGAAGAAAGATTAACTAAGCTAAGTTGCATTCATGGGAAAGGCGAAGAGTTAGGGGTGACATGATAGAGGTTACAAGTGGATGAATGGACATAACAAGGGGATATTAATAGGGGTAATAAAAGTATCAACACAAGACAGAACACGAAACAATGGGTATAAATTAGATACGTTTAGATTTAGGAAAGACTTGGGTAAATACTGTTCAGTAACAGGGTTGTTGATTTGTGGAACCAATTGCCGAATAACATTGTGGAGGTGTGGGGTCCCTCGATTGTTTCAAGCTTGGGTTGGACATGTATATGCGCGGGATTGGGTGGTTATAAATAGGAGCTGCCTCGAATGGGCCAATAGGCCTTTGTGCAGTTGCTTTGTTCTTATGTTCTTATTCAATTTGTATGTATACTACGTTCCTGTGCTTGTTTAGAATATTTCTTAAATAAGTTATATTTGAATCCACATCGAAATCCCATTTTAGTCACCTATCGCGGGTTCCGTATCTGCTCCAAGACTGGCCCACACCCCATCACCAAGACTTTCCATCTAATTTGAACCAAAACATTCTTAAGGTTTATTAAAATGACTTTTCGAAAATCTGGCACTTTAACAGAATTTTCTTCTACAGAGTCTATTCATTCTATGCTAAATCTTGATTTCTTGTAGATCATGTTCCTAGGCTCACTCTCCTATTTCGATGTCATTATGTTGTGTTTCCCTGTTAGTTATCTAAAATATTATTTCCCCGCGTTGGTTCCTTAATGTGTTGCGTAAGAAAGCAATCGCCAATTAATTCTAGAAAAATCTGCTTCATTATTCCCTGTTTTGTTCAACCAGTTTGTTCCACATAAAATTAAAGTCACCCATGCCGTAAATACTTTTAGATCTAGATGCTCTGGATATTTCCTCCCATAGATGCTTTGCTTCCATTCTGTCTAAATTTGGTGGTCTATATATAACTCCTATTATAATGATATTTGCTTTTTCGTTTAATTCCTATTCAAATAGTTTCTGTATGTGGCTCAGTTTTGATTTTCAAACTACATTTCACTACATTTCAAATTGTCCTAACATATATGGCTACTCCCCCTCTTCATCTAATATATCTATTTGTGTGAAATAGTTTAAATGCATTTATTTGATATTCAGCTAATAGCTCTCTAATTCTATATTCATCCACGTTTAGGTAAGTGCAATAATATAATTTTTTTCTGTGCAGACAAGAGCATTTAAATTGTTATTTTATTTCTTAGATTTCTAGTGTTAGTGTAATATACCTAAGTGAATTGTTATTTTGAGGCTTTTCTCTTTTCCTGATCATTTTGCAAATTCTTTTCTCCCACAAACACATACTTTTATTACCTTCTTCATTTAAATCGATCTCCCATACCACTATCTACTAACAGTATGTTGTTGTTGTTTAAGATTCAGCTACTCAGAACAATCAAGTTCCAGTAGCCGAGGCTATGGTGAGCCCGTATGTGGAGGCTCTTTGGAGCCATTATCTGTACTCAGTCGCTGATACTAGAGATCTGGCGATGGATGGGGGGTCTTCATGATGGTTTTCAGCCTGGAGGGCTGGCTATACCATTTATGGAGCTGGTGTGATTAGTGTCGACCTCTAGGTTTTTCCGTTTTTTTCTTTGCCTGCGACTTTGGCTGAGAGTGCTGGTCGCTGGAGTTCGGTGACGTGGCCTCCATGAGGAAGTCTTGAAGCGTGTATGTGTCGTATTTGTGATGCGGCACTGGAGCTCCTACTATGATTTCCTCGTCTGAGGAGTCCGTAACCTCCGTAGTCGGGTGTTTTTGTCTTTCGCCTCGCTGCCTTAGCTGGTTTAGGTGTCGTTGATAGGTGGTATGTAGACTATGTTCAGGAGCGCTGGTGGTGCTGGTTATCGTTTGTAGACAGCACGTCTGCTAGCGCGGCTGCTGAGATAGCGATGGTAGGAGTGTTGGGAGCTGGAGAAGGAATTACCTCTGTTTGTGTCGCCGGGTCATGGGCGGTTCTGGAGTCGGTGTTGAAGTTGACCGCACGGTCGTCCTCGATGGTAGTCTCCGGAGTGTAGAGAGAGGCATTGAGATTTTACGCTAGTGGCTATGATGGGGGCCAGGCCCTTGTCTATGTATAATGCGTTCAGTTCACTAACAAATGCGCTGGTTGTCTGGTCCTGCAAGCCTTCCGCTAGTTCTAAGAAGACCCAGGGATAATGCCTGCACGTGATGCAGGGGGCTGTGAAAGAGCCTGTGGGACCTTGGGTCCCCAATGAGAGACTGTGTCGCCTTGCTGGGAAGAGCCACATGTTGATAAGACCGGAAAGTCTTCTGGTCGAATAGTGAGAGTTAAGGTGGTGGGTTGAACGCTTGGGGCTCTGGTCGAGGAGGTAGAAGGGATGTTTCTCTTGGCTTCAACCTGGGCCTTGATGCTTCCCTGTCTGCGGGGGCAGCGGTAGGAAATTGCGGGGTGATTTCCTTCACAGAGCAAGCAGCGATGGACTGTTGCCTTGCATATGGAGTAGTGATGGTCTAGTGCGCACAGGCTGCACCTCTGGACAGGGCGCTGACACTTGTTAGTCGAGTGGGAGAGTCGTAGCACTTAAAGCACTGCTGGATCTCATGGTATCGTTCCTTTTTATTGGTGGGGTTGGTATTTTTAGGCCGAAGCAGTAGGAATCCTTGTGAGGCAGCCTGGGTGGCCGCAGCATGGTGCGGTGAACGCTAATCTTCATTGATGTTTTGTCGGTGTTCCAGAACTCTAGGTGAATACCGACAGGTTTGGGATTTTCGTCCTCGAAATTGACCATGATATGATGTTGAGGTCGGTTAGCGATCCACTGGCTGGTCGTGCTGGATAAAAACAGTTCTTACCGGCCAGGAACTGACGTGGGAAGTAAGGATGTAGGTGGTGCTCTTTGCGAAGAATGGCGTCGTTAGTGAGGAGTTTTTCTAGCTCCTCTTCACATGAAAAAAGAGCAGATATCTTCACCTTTCTGACTAATGTCAGCGGTTCGAGGCCAGTAACGTCCTTCAGGACCTTTAAAGTATTGCTTCTCCCGATAGGATGACCGTCAAGTGGAGTCGCTCTGACCTTAAGACGTTTTGGTCGCATTGTGACAACACTGATGCTTGTGATGTGTGGCGGGAGATGTCTCTCCCGTCGAGTGTACTAACAGTATGTTGTTGTGTTTTATGATTCAGCTACGTACTAGAACAAAAAGTTCCAAGTAGCACGGACTAATGGTGAGCCCA
The DNA here is from genome assembly GCA_020271785.1 of Procambarus virginalis. Lineage (NCBI taxonomy): Eukaryota > Metazoa > Arthropoda > Malacostraca > Decapoda > Cambaridae > Procambarus > Procambarus virginalis. The sequence goes on from WNGS01137532.1 coordinate 37,150, forward strand.
TAGTGGACTTACCTGGCACAGGAGCGAGGCTTGTGTATGTACTAACAGTATGTTGTTGTTGTTGTTTCAGATTTAGCTACTCAGGACGAAGTGTCCATGTAGCACGGGCTATGGTGAGCCCGTAACCAGGGGCAGATGTACTAACAGTATGTTGTTATAGATTCAGCTACTCGGAATAATATTCCAAGTAGCAGCACTGGGCTATGGTGAGCCCGTAAACTTAAACCTGGCACAGGAGCAGGGCAAGAAGCATCGGGCTATGGTTAGCCTCGTGGACAGGAGATGTCTCCCGGGCACTAACAGTAGATATCGCTTCCTTATATTCGGTGACTACCCCTCACTTGTCTCTACTAGGACAGGAGATGTGAGAACTGCTAACCTGTAATTAGGGATAGGATTAAAGCTTTTGTAGTAAGCGCTAATTAGTTACTCCATTAAGATAATGAGATAATGGAGCGAGAATAAGGATTACTCGCTACACTGGTAACTTCTAAGCTAGTCAACCTGTCCTCGTCCCCACCTACATTAGATTTGTTCGGCTGAAGGCATATTGTTAAGTTCCTCTTTAGTAATTACAGGTATAAAATTACACAGAGATCATACTAACGTGATGCATCAGATGAACAAATCCACAAGGGATATAAAATATTTAACTCATCTTCTCGTCATTATCCGTTATCTGATCTTGTTCAGTTTTAAATGGACCTATTCTCTCCCTAGTCTTTGTTCGATATAAACTGAAATAAAAACTGTGAAGATTTGTCATTTGCTTGCCCTGCTATGAGAACTTCATAGTTTCTTTTTGACTTTCCTAATCTCTTTTTTTAACATTTCAACCAGTATGTATGAATTCCTGTTCTAAATTGACTTCCCCATTCTTAATCCTTTTGTACCACGTTCTCTTTTTACCTATAAGGTTCTTCAGATCCTTTGTTATCCATATGGGTCATTAGTATTCGATCTATTGAATTTGTATGGAATACTACGTTTCCTGTGCCTTGCTTAGAATATTTTTAAATAAGTTATATTTTGAATCCACATCGAAATCCCATTTTTACGTCACCTATCGCTGGGTTCACGTCTCGCTCCAAGAATGGCCCACACCCCATGCCAAGACTTTCCAACTCTATTTGAACCAAAACATTCTTCAGCTATTCAAATGACCTTTTCGAAAATCTGGCACTTAGACAGAATTTTTCTCCTACAGATCTATTCCATTATATGCTAAATCTGATTTCTTTGTAATCACTGTTCCTTAGCTTACTCCCTATTTCCGATGTCATTAATTTGTGTTTCCCTGTTAGTTAATACTAAATCTAAAATATTATTTTCCCGCTTGAGTTCCTTAATGTGTTGCATAAGAAAGCAATCGTCAATTAATTCTAGAAATCTTCTGCTTCATAATTCCCTGTTTTGTTCAACCAGTTTATTCCACTAAATTAAAGTCACCCATAACACAATCTACTGCCTAGACCTAGATGCTCTAAATATTTCATCCCATAGATGCTTTGCTTCCATCCTAAGTTTGGTGGCCTGTATATAACTCGTATTATAAGAATATTGCTCTTCGTTTAATTCTGTCCAAATAGTTTCTGTGTGTGGCTCAGTTGTTTGATTTCCTCTTTGAGACTAACATTTCAAATTGTCCCCTAAAATATATATGGCTACTCCCCCTCCTCGTCTAAAATACCTGTGTGAAATAGTTTAAATCCATTATTTGATATTCAGCTAGTAGTTCTCAATTACCTATATTCATCCACGTTTCAGTAAGTGCAATAATATTTATGTTTCTGTGCAGACAAGAGCATTTAAATCGTTTATTTTGTTTCTTAGACTTCTACTGTTAGTGTAATATTCCCGAAGTGTATTGATATTTTGAGGCCCTTCTCTTTCCCTGATCATTTGGCCAAATTGTTTCCCCCCCCAAACACCTACTTTTATTTCCTCCTTTCTCTATATTATTTCCCAATTCATTATCTACTAACAGTTTAAACCCAAACAAACGCATCTAACCACTGGTTCCAACGAGTTCGCAACAACAACAACTCCAGCCCTCGATAGATGCACCCCATCACGAGCATACATGTCATTTCTTTCATAGAAGTGTTCCCAGTTATCTATGAATGATATTGCATTTGATTTGCAATATTTTTTCAGCCGGCAGTTGACATCAAGTGCCCTCGACAACCATTCATTTCCAATGAGCAAATCCACAAAGGCCGTGATGAGGGTTCGAACCTACGTCCGAGAGCATCCCAGACGCTGCTTTAATCGACTGAGCTACGACATGGTTAAAAGAATTGTAACCAGAAGTTCTACTTACCATACTTAGGCCCTGCAGTCTCTCCGAGACACAAACCAGGATTTTACACAATTCCCCCATGCACTCGAGCTCTGTCAATAGGCCGTTCTACCTCTTCACACTTACTCATTCATTTCCAGCTCCCTTTCTTGGAAGAATGCCACATGTGATCAGGATTCATCCCTTACTCCTAACTATTTCAAGTAAACTATCAAGGTTGTTTCAATGCTCAGGCTTGTTGATTCATCAATGGGAATATATATGTTGCCATTTATCTGCCTGATATGCTGTCAAATTTTCTTTTCCATAATATCTGCACATAGCAATGAAATTAATTATCTCTGTGGCACTAGTGCGGGAATACAGACAGTCCCATTCCAAAGTCAACACCATTTTGTTTTTGTAGCTCCATTAAGTCAAAGTGTTGAGAGTATGGTTTGCCATTCTGATCTAAATAATATGCAGAACGCAAAATTGAGCAAGTTTTTTTAGATGAGAAGCATTCATGGCTTCATCACACAATGTTCCAAGAGCATCTTTACTAGCTACATTTTCAACACGAAGAACAGCATAGTGGGCTTTTGATAGTTTATGATCGAAAAAAAATTTATGAGAGATTTAAAGGGTGTCGATCTGCTCCCTAAAAGGATACTTCGTACATCTGCCACTCATTTTAGACTTAAATCCTTATAAGTGAAAAGTGTTACATTGCTTCTTTTTGCACATACTTTACACCGAATTTTATCATTTCTGAAGTCTAACTATGGATAGGTTTACTTTTTTTCTTCCACATTTCTTTAGTCCAAAAACCTGAACAATGATGCAAATTAGACTTCAAAACACCATTGCGTTCTGAACTACACATGAATCCAGTTTGAAAATTTGAACTAGAAATAATAGAAACAACTTCTGCCACTTTAACTGTTATCATTATCAGTCTCCTGTACTTTATTCTTCTTACTCTCCTCATTTTGTTTACGAAAAAAGTAAGTCAACATTGATGGCTTAGAAGTTATGATGGGGTTGTTTGTGAGAAAAATGCTTCTGTATTAGAGAGAAATTTATGGACCACCAGCCATCACTTTACTAATGCCACTGAAACACAGAAGCAGAGTTGCCAACTCTGTATTTTATACGACGCTAGAACCACCCTAAAAACACTGAACTAAGTAAAGTTGTGTGTAGCAGTCTTGTCGTTTTACCTACCTAGTATTTAATACTAAATTATACTATTGTATGAATAAAGAATTCACGCCTAATGAACTACTGCTAAAACCATGAACATTATCGCTGAATATTCCTATCCAAAGCGGTAGGTTGGCAACGTTATCTCAAACCGTTTGTATCGCATAAATGGACAGAAAGCATTCACGTGCGTCTGGTATTATGTTTCTACATTCGAACTGGTACAATTCAGCCTGTTATTTTTTTTTAAATATATTAACATTTAAATATTAATGAATCTTTAAAAAAATAGTAATATCATAACATTATTAACTTATTAGTGATGTAATACTAATATTTTCCTGCCACGATCAACCATCACCTACGAGGGTCCTCTTAATCCCCTTGAGCGAAATGCTAAGACCTGGAGACAAGCAGGGTAACGAAAAATACACGGGCCCTAGGATGGGTATGGGGTGCATAATAAATGAACTAAACTAAACCACCACGAGGGGCCGTGGTCAAATGTAACGAAAAAAACCCGGGCCTACGAGGGGCCGTGGCCAAATGTAACGAAAAACCCCGGCCTACGAGGGGCCGTGGTCAAATGTATGAAAAAAACCGAACCTACGAGGGCCGTGGCCAAATGTAATGAAAACCCCGGGCCTACGAGGGGCCGTGGCCAAATGTACCGAAAAACCCCGGGCCTACTTGGGGCCGCGCCAAATGTAATGAAAAAAATACCGGGCCTACGAGGCGCCGTCGAAAAAAGCAAAACGGCGCCTCGTAGGCCCGGTTTACACTACTAGGACCATCACCAACATATCTCGATAACATACTTGAACTTGAACTTGAACCTACAAGCCATCATCTCCCTTTCCTCCCCTCATGCTTTCTTCCTTTCCCCTCATCCTCTCTCTTACCCTTTGCTTTCGAGGTGATGATTCGCCGCTCCTTCAACGACGGCTTAACTTGCGATTGATGCTGTGGCGTCTTGGGCCACCGATCATGGCTTCAGGTTCTCTATGTCTAAGACTTGTGCTATAACTTTTACTTGGAAGCATGTCGTTCTTCGTCCCTCTTTGTCGCTTTATGACCATCCCATTGTGTACAGCGATTCCGCTAAGCTTTTGGGGTTAAACTTTGATACTCGTTTGTCTTGGTCTCCCCATATCTCTTACCTCCGAGTTGAATGCTCTAAGGCCCTTACCCTCTTTAAGGTTTTATCCCATACATCTGGGAGCGGGTAGGCTCACTCTCTTCGCTTTATATTCCTCTCTCGTTTAGTCTAAGCTCGATTATGGTTGCCCTGCCTACTCATCTGCTTCTCCTTCTTCTCTTCGCTTTCTTGATGCTTTGCACCATACTGGGCTGCGCCTCAGCTCTGGTGCCTTTCGTTCGACTCCCGCCCTCAGCTTGTATGTTTACACAGGTTTCCTGTCTCTCCAGGATCGCCGTGATCGCTACTGTCTTCGCTATCTTGCGCGGTCCTTGCAACATCCTTCCTCTCGCATCTGTCGTGCTTTGACTTTTACCACTACTGTAGTTCCTGTTCCTCGTCACCACCTCCTTCTTTCTGTCCGGTTATCTCGCTTACAAGATTCTCTTTCAGTTCGTATTTCTAATGTTTCTCCTCGTATTGTTCCTTCCTTACCCCAGTGGAGAGTCCCCCTTTCCGAAGTTTTGTATATCCTTGACCCGCGTCACTAAAGCTTTTCCCCTCCTACGTTTCTGAAACCCCTTTTTCTTGAGCACTTTTCTTCGCTCTCCCGCTCTTTTTTTAACTTCACTGATGAGTCTAAGTCTGCAGACGGTGTAGGCTACTCTATTGTTTTTCCTAACCACACTTTTATGTGTCGCCTCCCTTCGGAGACTAGCATCTTCATAGCTGAACTTTATGCTATTCTCTATGCCCTTCGTCTCCTGCTTTCTCGTTATTAATCTTCCTTTGTAGTTGTTGTTGACTCTCGTAGTGACCTCATGGTTCTCGGGTCCTTTAATCTGGTCCATCCAGTGGTCGTAGAGATTTAGCATTGGCTGTTTCTTATTTCCAGTAAATTTAAGTCGGCTGAGTTTTGCTGGGTTCACAGCCATATTGGTGTCTCTTTAAATGAGCGTGCGGACGCTGCTGCTAGGGAAGTCTCCCGTAAAGGTATTCCTTATTCCGACATTTACCCAGTTATTCATTCCTCCATCCTTACCCGTTGGCAGGATTGTTGGTCTTATGTTACTGGTAACACACTGCATTCTCTTAAGAGTGGTGTGTCCTTATGGTCTTCCTCCTACCACTGTAACCACCGGTGGGAAACGGCTCGGGCGAGGTTGCCTATTGGCTATACACACTTAACTCACGGTCACTTAATGGAGCGCCGCCCTGCTCCTTATTGTCCAAATTGCCTTGTCCCTCTTATGGTCATGCAAATCCTTGTTGAATGTCTTGACTTCCAGGACGAACGTGTGTCTTTCTTTCCGACCGTCCCTCACGGTCACTTGTCCCTCAATAGAATTCTTGGTGAATCGGATGCTTTTGATATCATTCACCTTATGCGTTTCTGGTCTCGTATTAGCATCCTTGGTGATGTTTAGCCCCCTCTGATTATTCCGCACATTTCATGGTACTACATAACCTTCCCGGTTTGGTGCCTTATTTGATAATTACTTACTTACCACCTGGAGATAGTTGCGACATATTCTGTCGCAACTTCATTCTTTTGGCTCTTGTGGTAATCTCCCTCTCTTCCTCCAAAGCTTCCTCTCATGTCGTTCCTTTCGAGTGAGGCTTGGTACAACACTCTCTGCCCCTTTTAGGCAAAATGTGGGTGTACCCCAAGGTAGTGTTCTGAGTGTTACTCTTTTTCTAGTTGCCCTCAATGGTCTTCTTTCCTCCTTTCCTTCTGGCGTCTTCTCCGCTCTTTATGTCGACGATCTTACCCTTTGCTGTCGAGGTGATGATTCGCCTCTCCGTCAACGACGGCTTCAACTTGCGATTGATGCCGTGTCATCTTGGGCCACCAATCATGGATTCAGGTTCTCTACGTCTAAGACTTGTGCAATGGCTTCTACTCGGAAGCGGGTCGTTTTTCGTCCCTCTTTGTTGCTTTATGGTAATCCCCTTGAGTATAGGGATTCCACTAAGCTTTTGGGGTTAATCTTTGACACTCGTTTGTCTTGGTCGCCCCATATCTCTTACCTCCGAGTTGAATGCTCCAAGGCCCTTTCCATCCTCAAGGTTTTGTCACATACTTCATATGCCTCATATGGACCAATAGGAGCTGCCTCGTATGGAAAATAGGAGATGTCTCGTATCTCCTATTAGGAGATACGTGTCTGTCCTAGGACAGAGCCTTAAATCACATTGTTAACACTCCACTTTTCCCACTCCTCTCTTAACTCCATTTATACTATCTCTTTGAATACTTTGTTATAACTATCCGTAATCTAACTTATAATAGCACTCCCAATACCGTCTCAATCATTTTTTATCAATCTTTCATGTGGCACTGTATCAAAAGCTTTAAAGCTCCAAAGTCTACAACGCTCAACTAGCCCCACTGGCTAGTACCTCCAGGAGTGAAGTCCAAAGAGCTCAACTAGCCCACTTGGGTAGGACATTCAGGTCGCCCCAAACACTCTTCCACTCTCCCGGCTTCACTCACTTCCATCGCCTATCCCTTGTTGCTAATCACCTTCCAACCCCACTGGCTAGTTTATGGATATGATATCCAGTTCAGCTCGATATCGGAATCGGATCGATATCTGATATTGGATATTGGAAGATATCCACTTCCAGCCCCACTAGCCAGTTCATGGATATGATACCAACATCAAGAGAGAGATATCTTAAATGTAGTTTTTGTCCTTGTATATAAGTCACCGGAGGCAAACCCTCAGCAGTTTAAAGACCAACTAATGAAAATAGAACACTGCTTGGAAACCCTCACAAATCCAGTCACAAACATTATTCTGCTTGGGGACTTCAACCTACGGCACCTGAAATGGAAGAACCTGGCTAATACAGTTATATCAGAAAGAATACCAGGAAGTAGCCTAAATGAACAGGCACATGCAAATGACCTGCTACGGATGTGCGACAGGTTTGCCTTAAATCAGCAAATAGTAGAGCCAACTTGGAATGAGAACACGCTGGACCTCATTTTCACTAATAATGATGAATTGATCAGGAACATAATGATTATAAATACCTGTTACTCAGATCACAACGTAATTGAAGTTCTGACAAGCATGGGAAATAGACCTTCAAAGCCAGTCCCGATGTCCGGTGGAGGAGATTTCAGCAAATTCAACTTAAAAAAAGAAACAGATAAACTGGGAGCAAATAAACTAAGACTTCACAGAAATAAGCTGGGAAGAACAGCTAGAAAATGCAAACCTGAACCAGTGCCAGGAAAAAATAAGCTCAGTATCACTAGAAATATGTTCAAAGCGCATACCCCTAAGAGCAAAGAAAAGAACCGGGGAACAAGTTGTGAGTCGCACCCTATCTCAAGAACGACGAAGAAGGTTCGGTAGAGAAATAAACAATTGAACTAAAGCGACCAGAATCATACAAAACCCAGGAGAGGCAAAGAGAGGAAAAGGCCATCAGTGAAATACAGAGAAATCCGAAATATGTTTTCTCTTATGCAAAATCAAGATCAAAAACCACATCTAGTATCGGGCCCCTGCGAAAGGGAGATGGAACTTTCACCGATGACAACAAAGAAATGAGCGAGATACTGAGGAAACAGTACGACTCTGTTTTCAGCGAGTCACTAAACGCACTAAAGATTGATAACCCAAATGAATTTTTCCTGGATATGATACCAACATCAAATCATATATCAGACGTCACCCTATCCCCACTGAATTTTAAAGAAGCCATAAACAGTATGCCCATGCACTCTGCACCAAGCACTGATTCTTGGAACTCCATATTCATCAAGAACTGCAAAAAACTACTATTACAGGCCCTTCACATTCTTTGGAGACAAAGCCTAGACACTGGCATTATCCCGGACATACTAAAAACATCAGAGATAGCATCACTCCATAAAGGAGGAAATAAGGCAAAGGCAAAACATTACAGACCGATAGCACTAACATCGCACATCATAAAAAATTTGAGAGAGTGCAAAGAAGTAAGATCACAAAATATATCGAATCACAGCATCTCCATATCCCCGGACAACATGGTTTCAGAACAGGGCACGCTTGCCTGTCACAGTTTCTGGACCACTATGACATGTCATTAGATGCCATGGAAGACAGACAAAACGCTGATATAATTTACACAGATTTCGCAAAAGCCTTTGACAAATGTGACCATGGTGTTATTGCACATAAAATGCATTCAAAAGGAATTACCGGAAAAAATAGGCAGATGGATCTACAATTTCCTGACTAACAGAACCCCATGTGTAATAGTCAACAAAATAAAATACAGTCCATCAACCGTGAAGAGCTCAGTCCCCCAGGGTACTGTGCTTGCTCCAGTACAGTTCCCCAGGGTACTGTGCGTGCTCCAGTACTTTTTCTCATCCTCATATCAGATATAGACAAGAACACAACCTATAGCACTGTATCATCCTTTGCAGATGACACTAGGATTTTCATGAGAGTAGATAACATAGAGGACATGGGCAAACCTCCAATCAGATGTAAATCAGGTCTTCCTATGGGCTATAGAAAATAATACTGTGTTTAACGAAGATAAGTTCCAGCTCATGCGCTACGGAAAAAAATGAAAATATAAAAACGGAAACCACGTACAAAATGCAGTCAAATCATGACAGAACGAAAAGGCAATGTTAAAGATTTGAGTGTACTCATGTCGAAAGATCTTACCTTCAAAGAACACAATAAAGTAGTCGTCACAACTGCAAGAAAAATGATAGGTTGGATAACAAAAACTTTTCACACTAGAGATGCTATACCGATGATGATACTTTTCAAGACGCTAGTGCTCTCTAGAGTGGAGTACTGCTGCACAATGACAGCCCCTTTCGAAGCTGGAGAAATTGCTAACCTGGAGAGCGTGCAGAGATCCTTTACTGCTAAAATCTTCTCAGTAAAACATCTAAACTACTGAGACCGACTAAAAAGCCTAAATCTGTATTCTCTTGAGCGCAGGCGGGAGAGATACATAATAATCTATACGTGGAAAGTACTTGACGGGCTGGTCTCAAACCTGCACACAGAAATAACACCACATGAGACCAGAAGGCATGGCAGGATGTGCAGAATGCCCCCGTTGAAAAGCAGAGGTGCAACTGGTACTCTGAGAGAGAACTCTATCAACATCAGAGGCCCGAGACTGTTCAACCCGCTTCCACTACACATAAGGGGCGTAACTGGCCGACCCCTTGCAGTGTTCAAGAGAGAACTGGATAAGCACCTCCAAAGGATACCTGATCAACCACGCTGTGATTCATTCGTCAGGCTGTGAGCAGCCGCGTCAAACAGCCTGGTTGACCGGGGACGCTAAGCCCTTGAACAACTCCAAGGTAACTCCAAGGTAGCCCAGCCGTCTAGAACAGGGGTCTCCAAACTTTTCAATGTAAGGGCCACATTATATATTTCCCATATTTATGCGGGCCGAAGGAATAAAAAATGAAAAAAAAATCAGTGCCAGTAATTTAATTTCCTCAAATATTAAAGTATAAACATGGAAAAATTAAAACATATCTTTTTGGAAAAAAATTAGGGTAAACTAAATAGATTCCTGCCTTTAGTTTTATGCAACCAAATTAGTGTGACGAATGATACTGTCGTTTTGACTTCAAAATTTCATTAAAATCAGGTTCCAGATTAGATGAGCCAATTGTAAGAATTGATTTCAAGTGATCATCAGACAAATTTGCTCGATAGTTAGATTTCACATACTTCATTTTGGAAAATGTTTGTTCACACAAGTATGTTGAACCAAAAATGGATACAAAACTACAAGCAAACTTTATCAAATTTGGAAACTGATCTGGCTGCAGGCATTTATAAAACTCAATCAGATTTCCTTCTCTATACTTATCTTTCAGTCTGTCATCTGCCTGGAGATCAATAATTTCCATTTGAAATTGAGTTGGAAGATTTTCAGCATTGCAGTCAAATGGATTATGAAAGAGCCTGATTGCATTTGCTTTGGCATCAAGGTCAGCAAATCGCTTCTGAAACTGTTTTTTCAAATCTGAAATTATTTCATTTGCAAATGAAAAAGGAAATTCAACTTTACTTTCTGCATGAAATTTTTCACAACATGGAAAATGAGCAAAATTCTTAACCTTCACCTGGCCTTCAAGTAGCGCAAGTTTTGCTCTGAATGCCTTGACATGAACAAAGTAGTCACTGGTCAAATTTGTTTTGCCTTGCAATTTCAGATTCAAGTTATTCATATGACCTGTCATATCTGCAAAAAATGCCAATTTCCAAATCCATTCACATTCTGATAATAATGGCTGAGGTTTATTTTTCTCTGTGAGAAATAAATCAATTTCTAATCTGAGCTCAAAGAAATGCAGCAAAACCTTTCCACAACTAAGCCATCTAACTGCTGTATAATAAGGCAAGTCAACAAACTCCGCATCAATTTCTTTCAAGAAATCACGGAACTGGCGATGGTTGAGTGCATGAGATCTAATGAAATTAACCACAGAAACAACAGGTTTCATGACACAAGACATATCAACATATTTTAGGCACAATGCTTGTTGATGGATAAGGCAATGCAAAAAAATGGGTTTTGAGAATCCTCCAACCTCACAAGCTGTTGTGAGGTTGTGAATATTGTACAGTGTTTGTGCTCCCTGAAACAGAAGCAGCGAAGCCCCACTCGCCCTCCATTCCCACAATATACAGTTATACACAACTGATTGGTTGTAATGCACAACACATACCTACGTATCTGTGCGTCACACTATCGAGAGAGAGGAAAACTGACTCGGGCTGAGCGCCACCAGTCAGCAGCCCCCAGCTTTGAATAATTCTGCGATGCCATTCGTACGATAATTATTTTTTCAAGGCCACCACACAGGGATTTGTTTGGTGGGCCGGATGAAATTATATGGCGGGCCGGATGTGGCCCGCGGGCCATAGTTTGGAGACCCCTGGTCTAGAAGATGGAAAACTACGGTTAATGAGAGAGTCAACTGTTATAGTTCGGCGCCTCGAACGTAGATGGCACCGAGGTCCGTCACACTCCAAGTCTCCAATAGGCCTATTCGCAGTCCGTGCAAAGAGCAGCACCAGCACTCTCATATTCTGTGTCCACCGATCCGTCTGTGAAGATGTGGGTGGCTCCTGCTACTGCAATGCTGCTCATCTGTGTTTCTATGATGCACCTTAGGATTACTGGATCATAGGAAGCCTTTTTCATCGGAAGACTTTCCTATTACTATTCTGAAGGTAAGCTCCCACGGTGGGGAACAAGTGTAGTTAAGGTGTGGATGATCAACTCCTCTATCAAGAATTATGCTTTTTAATTGGAGTCTGTTTAGGACTTCTTCCGCTTTGGCAGTCCATTGTTTTGACCAAGTCCAACCACCAAGGCCTGTCGTACTGGGATTGGATCAGGAAAAAAATTATTTTACTGATAATCGTAGCTGTTCTTTGAGATATTCTCTCTTGAAGAGAAGGCAAACCCGTTTGCAGTATTAGAGTTTCAAGCCTGGTTCACATTGAGGCTCCCAGTGCGGCTCTCATAGCATTGTTTTGGGCTAACTACGGGCTCACCATAGCCCGTGCTACCTGGAACTTTTTGTTCCAGGTAGCGAATCTTAAACACCAACATCATACTTCAAGCTTTTTCCGCTGTTGGTGTGATAAGCTTGTGAGTGCAGGTGCGGCATAGTCGATCACTGATCTGCCTCCTTGTACATAATATGTGCGAAGGACTTGCAGATTGGCTCCTCCAGAGAGGGAGGTTCTCTCCCAAGTAAGTGACCTCTCAAGGACCTCGTAAGTAAGTGACCTCAACACTAAAATTTGTGTGTGTCTAGGATGATTTCTAGATACTGATAAGTGTCCACCCAATCAATTGGTTGACCCTGTACTATGAGTTGGTTGTTGGGCTTCACTATTTTAATAGGCCTGGCTTTTGTTTCGGTGGGGTTGAGTTTGATACCAATTTGATTTGCCTCTTGATGTAGTCTAAGCATTTGGGAGCAGGGCATTTATTTTTGCCGTGAATACCGTCTATTCAGCCTGTCCTCCTGTTTTTGGTAGCACTTACAGAAGCAATGAGGACCATAGTATATATATGCCGACGTACAACGAAATTAGAACGTAGAAATCTGGGGCCAGATTCACGAAAGCACTTACTCAAACACTTACGAACTTGTACATCTTTTCTCAATCTTTGGCGGCTTTGTTTCCAGTTATTAAACAGTTAATGAGCTCCGAAGCACCAGGAGGCTGTTTATAACAATAACAACAGTTGAATGGGAAGTTTTCATGCTCGTAAACAATTTAATAAATTTAACCAAAGCCGTCAAAGATTGAGGAAAGATGTGCACGTTCGTAAGTGCTTGCGTAAGTGCTTTCGTGAATCTGGCCTCTGACCTATTGAGTTGGACAAACCGGAAAACTATTTTTTACGTGTGTTTCTTTGACAAAGTAAACTAACCTATCCTAAACCTTCCTAGGACTAATTCACGATATCTGAGGCCTAATATAGTACATACGTTTGCTATACTAGGCCTAGGAATATTTTAGTTTGTGTTTAATCTTAATTTATTTAAAAAAATCCTTACAAGTCAGTATACTACTAACTAAAGGCTAAGAACGTAGGAATTCTGACTATTGACGATCGTCACAATAGGCACTATCTAAACAGGAAGATGGGTTGCACAATTATATAGGGTGTATAAACACATTCTGTGTATACAGACATTCTGTGTTATTCGGTGTATAAACAGAGAAGAGGTTACAGGGAGTTTGTCCTCCTCTCCATCTTACGGAAACACCTAGGTGACCCGTCTAACATTGTGAAGCGCTTTAGGTTGTACTCTAAGGGTTAAATCACAACAGATAAAAAAAACTTCAAAAGGCTTCAAAAACATTCGTAATATTGAGAAAATCCACTAAGACAAGAAGTGGGTGTGAACCCACGACCCCCGGCATTGTCAGTCGCGTACTCCACCACTAGACCAACGGTGACTCATAAAGCCATACATACCCTTCCTTTCCTCCATTGAGAGAGAGAGAGAGAGAGGAGAGAGAGAGAGGAAGAGCGAGAGAGAGAGAGAGAGAGAGAGAGAGAGAGAGAGAGAGAGAGAGAGAGAGAGAGAGAGAGAGAGTAGACGAGGACAGACAGACGACACGACAGAGGCACGAGGCAGAGAGAGTGAGAGATAGAGAGAGAGAAAGAGAGATGTTCTCTATCATCTTAAGATAGAGAAATTAGTGCGTGAATGTTTAAGAGTATGAACAACACACAATATGTTACAAAAAACATTTCCTTAAGTTAGCGGCATTTAAATGAAGGACATAAGCCCAAATTACCAGGAGAGCCAACGCTAACATGCGACGGGTGACGAGTACGACATTTGGCCTCGGGTGTAAATTACCAGTTACAGTAACGTCCGCAGTAAATATCAACCCAC
>WNGS01137532.1:59505-77503 GCA_020271785.1 Procambarus virginalis
AACAGCTCAATTCCAATGCAATTTCACACAAAATAAATAAATCAAAATGAAAAGAAATCGAAATCTATGAAAATTCAATTTATGAATGAAATCGGAAACATTGAAATGGAATCATAACATATTTAGTACAGCGTGTTTTGCTCCTACGTGCAATAAAGGGCAATGTTTCTTAAAAAGAATTTGTTTACCTGGCATAGGTGTGGCATCTATACTTTACTTATGAAATGAACGGTTTGGTAAGCAACACAACTCATTTTCAACACAATGACGAACAAAATAATTAAATCAAAATGAAAATAAATAAAACTCATATGAAAATTAAATTTATAAATGAAATCGGAAACATTGACATGGAATCATAACGTGTAGTATAGCGTGTTGCTAATATGTGCAACAGATGGCGCTGTTTTCCAAAAAGAGTGTTTTTACCTGTCACAGGTGTGTCATCCATATAGCAGGTATATAAAAATATGCAGGTATTCGAATGGAACGTTGTGTTAAAATTTCAAAGCAATCAGTGAAAAACTTTCGGTGATTACAGCGTGTGTTGCTCTTACGTCCAACAGATGACGCTGTTTTTCAAACACAGCATTTTTTTTCGTGTCACAGCTGAGGCATGTATATAGTAGGTATTTAAAAACACTCAATTATTCGAATGCAACGAATGTTTCGAAGATTTCCCTCGCATGAAAACACATGGAGCAAAAAGCATGTTTTCCCATCACAGACGTGGCATCTATATAGTATGTATATAAAATTCTGCTCAGATGCGAACGGAACGTTGTGTGAAAATTTCAAAGCCATCGGTGAAGAACTTTCGGAGATTAGCGATTTTGAACAAACGAACATTTCCATTTTTATTTATATAGAAGAGAGAAGATAGAAGATGATTATCAACAGTAAACTTCCCTTCACACAATTTGGAGGGTTCATAATTCAGTTCATCACACCGTAATGAAACGTTTGATATAATTTTATCTACTAAACTGCAATTAAAAATTGTGATTTTATTTAATTATTAATATATACAGGAGTTCTTATATTCATGTACAGCAACTAGCACGCATAGCGTTTTGGGCAGGTCCTTAATCCTTTGTTCCCAGGAATACGACTCCACTAAATTGTTTAACAACCAGGTACCCATTTTACTGTTAGGGTTAAACAGAGGCTGCAGTTAAGAATTTGCACTCAGTAAATCCTCCCTGGCTAAGATACGAACCCAGGTCAAAGTGCTTGCGAAACGCCAGGCGAACGTCTTACCACTATGCCACGGGGACTAACAGTAGTTAGCAGTTCTGCTACAAATATTTTAGTTATAATTTAAAACAATCTGAGCTATTTTGGTAGTGTTGGCTGGTCATCCAACATCAGATTTCCCGGACACATATACTAATTGTATTACAGGTATTACCATTAATTAATACGACAAGTATTAATGAAACCTGTGTGGCCCTTGGATGTACCAGCTCAATTGTTGTTTCGTGTGGTCACAATTTACCTGTAAACAAGTTACTCCATAAAAATGTACGATATCATGTAAAGCACAGGTGTTGCACATGAAATTTTGGTAATTAATAGTGAATAAACCTCATCCTTTCGGGAGGGGGATGTTTCCTTGGGGCTTAACCAACTAACCTATCTGTAAGTTATGTGGCCATAATATCTAACAAATAAATGTGGTTGTTATGACCATGTATACACCAGTATGAACATACTGAGGCTGGTGTATGATTGTGCTCAAACTATATAGTGATTGTTACAAAACCGATTCCATTGTCGGAGCACGGAGCAGCGACGTCAATACCATCTGTGAGTCCGCTCCTGTAACCCCCACAAAATGGACGACGCCATCTACTGGTGGCAGGATGATACCAGCAAGAGGCGCTAGATTCCTGTCCTGGTCATTTCGAGAGGTCGCTGTTGCTTGTTGGTGAGGTGGCGCCTAGAAAATCAGCGCCATCTATTGTAGGAGGAGTTGTATGTTTATGTCAGAGTCCGTAAGTGGTATTTCCTTGTGCCCCAAGTATTGGCCAGAGTACTGATGACGTGTCTGTATCCACAGAGGCGGCGAAGGGCTGCTGTGGTATGAGGACAGTCAGTCTACCCAGGACATTCATTATCTTTCTACTCCATTCTGCTTTACGGAAGCAGTGAGCCGCCGCCGAAGAGGGACTGTGTAGTGTTCTACGGTCTGCCTGTGAAGTGGCAGTGACAGAATTCGGCGTATCCCGGGACTGGCTAGAGGAAGAGACGACTGACAGTAAGGTGCTACGGAGGAGTGTAACTAGCTAGTTGCAAGAAGCTCCTGCCAGGGGTTCGTTACCCTTGTATTTGTTTGTGAAGAGGCCCAGCAGCGAGAGGCTGATGTTCTCTGCCAGCACCAGGCTGGAGAGTGATTGTGGGCGTTCACGAGGAGCACCTAGTGAGACTGTGTATAGGCTGGCCCGTGGCTAGGGTAGACTCGTTGGTGTTTCCCAGTACTGGTTGAGGACGGTACTGTGTGTTGAGGAAACACGGAAGCTGACAAGATTACATCGCATGAGCATCGAGGAGCGCTTAGTGTCTTATGAGAGAGACACTTGTGTATATATAAGTGTAGTAATACTTCCTTTATGATTTTATATGAGGTGATGGGAAAGTGATTATATGTTAATATATTGATAATTGATGAAGTGTCGTATTCACTGCAACTCCCCCATTGTGTTTTACTTGCATTACCGAGCTCACTCCTTGAAAGCCACTACTAACTTGGGGTTGGATACCAGAACTTTAGTTCCTCTAGCAAAGGACCCGGTTGCGACCCATTGTGGCCGTAACATAATTGGCATCCCCAGCGGGATTCGACCTCTTGTCAAGTACGTTTGACAGGGGTGGTGACGTAATTTTTTTTAATTATCAGGGGGAAAGCGCTAAGCCATTACGACTTTATAGCACTGGGAAGGGGTCAGGATAAGGATTTGGGATGGGACGGGGGGAAGGAATGGTGCCCCAACCAATTGGATGGTCGGGGATTGAACGCCGACCTGCATTAAGCGAGACCGTCGCTCTACCGTCAAGCCCAAGTGGTTGGACCATGGGTGGTGACGTAGTGCAACCCCCTGTGAATAATTCCCCTGTTTGTTATTTGTCAGGACGTTACATGTCCTGTGCGGTGCTCAGTGTGATTAATTGCAGTATTGGCGAGTGCGGTGCTGAGTGTGATTAATTGCAGTATTGGCGAGTGTGGTGCTCAGTTATTATAAGTGTCTTGTGTTGCGTGCTCGTGCACAACTCGGTGACAAAATGGCAGAGAAAGAAACCATTGAGAATCTAGACGATGTTCAGGAATTTCTGAACAAGGACTGTCTTGCTAGATTGAAACATCTGGGAAAGCAGAAACTTGTGCTAGTAAGTGCTTATTTAGGGATCAAAGTACGTGAGAGTGATTCCCGTGTTGAAATCTTATCGAAGGTTCATGAGCACTTAAAGGCCGAGGAGAAGCAGGAAAGCGAGGCACAGAGTACAAAGGAAAGTGTGGTGTATTCCACTGAAGAGGAAGACAAAGGCAGTGTCGGTGAAAGTGATGTGGGTGAACTGAATATAAGTTTAATTCCAAACGTCATTTCTCGTTTCTCAGAGAAACTGTGGAGACTGGGGGTAAACTTTTTGGAATAGTAGGCTACAGGATGTTCCACCCCTTTTTCATCTGTCTAAGATAATACAACCCCCAGACCATGGCCACCTCATGGCCTAAATAGATGACCTCTCTCATCTTTTTAGGCAATGAGGTGGGAGGAGGATGGATTGCGCCAAAGGCCAGCAAAGTAGAGGCAATCGTCCAGTACCCTACACCTTCTACACGGAAGGAAATCCTGCGTGTTCTTGGTATGGCCGGTTTGTACCGTAAGTTTGTCCCTAATTTTTCGTCTATCGCCGCCCCCTGACAAATATTTTGAGGAAGGGTGTGAAATTGTTATGGGATGAACATTGCCAGGAAGCCTTTGAGAGCCTCAAGGCGATTCTGATCTCTTTTCCCATCCTCAGGTCCCCGAGCTTTGAGGATAGATTTATCCTTACCATTACCTTGTTTAACGAAGATAAGTTCCAGCTCATGCGCTATGGAAAAAATGAAAATATGAAAACGGAAACCACGTACAAAACTCAGGCAAATCGTAACATAGAACGAAAAGGCAATGTAAAGGATCTGGGTGTACTCATGTCGGAAGACCTTACCTTTAAAGAACACAATAAAGTAGCCGTCACAACTGCAAGAAAAATGACAGGTTGGATAACAAGAACTTTTCACACTAGAGATGCTATACCGATGATGACACTTTTCAAAACGCTTGTGCTCTCTAGAGTGGAGTACTGCTGCACAATGACAGCCCCTTTCAAAGCTGGAGAAATTGCTGACCTGGAGAGCATACAGAGATCCTTTACTGCTAGAATCCACTCAGTAAAACATCTAAACTATTGGGACCGACTAAAGAGCCTAAATCTGTACTCCCTTGAGCGCAGGCAGGAGAGATGCATAATAATTTACACATGGAAAATATTAGAGGGGCTGGTCCCAAACCTGCACACAGAAATAACATCACATGAGACCAGAAGACATGGCAGGATGTGCAGAATACCCCCGTTGAAAAGCGGAGGTGCAACTGGTACTCTGAGAGAGAACTCTATCAACATCAGAGGCCCGAGACTGTTCAACACGCTCCCGCTACACATAAGGGGCATAACTGGCAATCCCCTCACAGTGTTCAAGAGAGAACTGGATAAGCACCTCCAAAGGATACCTGATCAACCAGGCTGTGACTCATACGTCAGGCTGCGAGCAGCCGCGTCCAACAGCCTGGTTGATCAGTCCAGCAACCAGGAGGCCTGGTCGACGACCGGGCCGCGGGACACTAAGCCCCGGAAGCACCTCAAGCGCGGGGACACTAAGCCCCGGAAGCACCTCAGGTAACGACTTGAGAATGGTCAGGACGGACCGAAACGTCGTCGTCCCTTCAACTTCTAGTGTGTGGTCTGGTCAACACCTCAAAGGTAACCATCGACTATGGCCTGGGGGCCGTATTATCTCAGACGGATGAAAAAGAGGTGGAACATCCTGTAGCCTACTATTCCAAAAAGTTTACCCCCAGTCAGCTAAACTGTTCCGTGATAGAGAAAGAGACGTTGGCTTTAATCAGTTCCGTCCAACATTTTGAGGTGTACCTAACCACTAATAGCCATCCCATCCTAGTACGATCTGACCATAACCCTCTAAAGTTCCTTGCCCAGTTCAAGCAGAAGAATCTTCGACTCACCAGATGGAGTCTACATCTCCAACAATATCCCCTCCAAGTTGAGCACATCAAAGGAGTGGATAACGTAGTAGCTGATGCGTTGTCACGCATCTAAACACCTAATTAATTTGGTTTGTTTTCTCTTTTTTTTAGAAGCCCAAACCAAATTCCATTTTGGTGGGGAGGTGTTACGAACCCGATTCCATCGTCGGAGCATGGAGCAGCGACGTCAGTGCCATCTGTGAGTCCGCTCCCGAAACCCCCACAACAAGGACAACGCCATCTAGTGGTGGCAGGAAGATACCAGCAAGAGGCGCTAGATTCCTGTCCTGGTCAGCTCGAGAGGTAGCTGGTTGCTCACTCACACCAAACCACCTGCCTCACCCCAAATAAAGAGAGAGGCATGGGCACAAACTACAAAATGGCAAACAAACAGCCAGAAGGTCACACAGTACAAGAATAAGCACAGAAGTATGGAAATCACCGGACATACTTGCCTGGAAACATGTCCCGAGGGAACCGTACATTGAACGCCTCAAAGAGCAACCACCTCCAAGGGCCTAGACCATCCACTGGGGACGCCATGTCATCCGGAATCTCGGCTACAAACACCCGCAAACAGGGAATCCAGATGGTATCACTCCGGAGGCGAGTGATCGGCACACACTACCACACCGAGGGAATCTTATCATTATAAAAGTCCCGCTGGCAATCGGCAACGCAGCAATCTCCGACCAGTGACCCGACGGCATCACAGACGCCGGCAACACGTCCCCTAATGTGCACCCTCGGAGGAGGGAGCCACTCTACCAAAGAGTGGCTCCTCCCACCAGGCGACCCAGCCTTCACAATGGTGACCCAAGGCCCCACAGGCTCCTTCACAGCCCCCTGCATCACGTGCAGATATTATCCCTGCTCTTATTAAACCAGACAACCACCGTTTTGTCAGTGAACTTAACGCATTATACCTAGCCAATGGCTTGGCCCCCCCATCATAGCCCCTGGCGCAAGTCTCACTGCCTCCACTACCACTCCGGAGACTACCACGAGGACGATTAAAACTCAGACTCCAGAACCACCCATGACCCGGACGGCACAGAGGTATTTCCCTCGTCAGCTCCCAACACTCCTACCATCACTATGTGAACAGCCGCACTAGCAGACGTCCTGTCTGCAAATGCTAACAGCACCACCAACACTCCTGAAATAGCTTCTACCACCAAACCACGACACCTGAGTCTACCACAGGCTGCAAGGTTAAAGACGCAAACACCAACTATGGATGTTACGAACTCCTCAAACGAGGAAATCTTAGTAGGAGCTCCACCGCCGCACCACAAATACGACATCAAATCGGTACAAGACCTCCTCAGGGAGGCCACCTCAAAAAACTCCAACGACAGCACGGATCAGACAAAGAAAAAACTGAAGATCTAAAGGTCTACACTAACCCCACCAGCTGCATACTGGTACAGCCCGCCAGCCCTCCAGGACTGAAGACTCCCATCCATCGCCAGATCTCTAGTATCAGCTATTGATACAGATAATGGTTCCAAAGAGCCTCCACTTACAGACTCACCATAGCCCGTCTACTTGGAACTTTATGTTCTGAGTAGTTGAATCTAAAATTACATCACAATCGACTTGATAATGGTCCATGATGGACTGAACCGTTGTCATCTCCATTTCTAGTGTGTGGTTTGGACAACATAATCCGATATTTAACTCGGTAAATTGGTACACACAGAAATCACAATAGCGTGATGCATGATCCGTGACCAGGATTCGAACCTGCGTCCGAGAGCATCCCAGACGCTGCCTTAATCGACTGAGCTACGACATGGTCAAAAGAGTTGAAACCGAAGTTCTACTGATCTTACTGGATCCTGCAGCCTCTCCGAGGCACAAACCAGGGGAAGTTGTGTGAAACCCTCACCTTACTCTACTAGGATAGGATGATGTGAGAACTATTACCTGTAATTAGGGATAGAATTAAAGCTTTTGTAATTAGTGCTAATTAGTTACGCCATTCAGATAATGAGATAATGGAGCGAGTATAAGGACTACTCGCTACAATACCTTAACGCGACCAGCGTCAGACTTTACTATAAAGTGTAAAAATTAAACCGGTTTGCATTTGCATTGCATAGTAAAAGACCCAGATGAACCAGTTGATCTAAAAAGCCATCTAGAGAGTCAGTACTCCGTTTTACCCATGAAAATAGTGAAATATTCTCTGCCATTCCTGAAGTACTAATAACAAAACAGGAGCTTTTTGCACCTCTCTAAGCACCATAGTGTGTACCAAAGCCTACAAACGGATTATGGTTTAGATTATGAATAAAGGATTATGCCTAAACGGTTAAAGTGAGTGCCTCCAAAGATACAATCTTGAGGGTATCTTGAGATGATTTCGGGGCTTTAGTGTCCCCGCGGCCCGGTCCTCGACCAGGCCTCAACCCCCAGGAAGCAGCCTGTGACAGCTGACTAACACCCAGGTACCTATTTTACTGCTAGGTAACAGGAGCATAGGGTGAAAGAAGCTTTGCCCTTTGTTTATCGCCGGCGCCCGGGATCGAACCTGGGACCACAAGTCCCGCGTGCTGTCCGCTGGGCCGACCGGCTCCCTACAAAGCCAGTGTTCTCAACGCTTATATCCGTCGAGCGCTTACTCACTGCTCTGAATGGAGCAACGTGAGTAAGGAGTTTGAAAGGATAACCCAGATGTTGGTGAACAATGGATATAGCAACACTGAAATAAACACTACAATAAGACGACACCTGGATCAATGATACAATCCTGAACCAATAACAGAAACCACAAAACCTCCAATAAAATTATATTATAAATCCTTCATGCACAGTGAACATAAGAAATAATGAAAGCTAAAATCCGTAAAGGAGTAAAAGGCATAACTTCTAACCAAAACGTTAGACCTAAGCATGTTCTATAAAACAAAGAAGTACTCCGTTTCGACTTGACACACAATCGACTTTAGAATGGTCCAGGACGGACCGAAACGTCCTCGTCCCTTCACTTTCTAGTGTGTGGTCTGGTCAACATATTTCAGCCACGTTATTGCGACTCCTCGTCTGCAAAACAGAGACGACTACTGTTACGGTCACTATGGTCACTATGGGTCGCAACCAGGTTCTTTGACGGAGGAACCAAAATGATAGTATCCGAGTGCAGGCGATGAGCCACAATAACGTGGCTAAAATATGTTGACCAGACCACACTCTAGAATGTGAAGGGACGACGACGTTTCGGTCCGTCCTGGACTATTCTCAAGTCGATTGTGAGAAATGGACTTGAGTATGGTCCAGGACGGACCGAAACGTCGTCGTCCCTTCACCTTCTAGTCATAGTATCCGATCCCAAGTCGGTAGTGGTTTTCACGGAGTAGGCTAGGTAATCCAAGTAGTAAAAAGGGGGGTGGGGTTGTTGAAATGAACACAACACTTCATCCTTTATCAATATATTCACTTGTTACCACTTTCCCATCACCGTAAATGTAAAATATAAAATGAGATCATTACTACACGTGGATATTTACGTGTCACTCTCACATAGGACACTAAGCACCCCTCGATGCTAACTTGATGCAGCCTTCATGCTACTGCCGTGTTTCCTCAACACACAGTACCGTCCTCAACCAGTACTGGGAAACACCAACGAGTCTACCCTTGCCATGGGCCAGCCTATCTACAGTATCACTAGGCACCTTTTGTGAATACCACTCTCCAGCCAAGTGCTTGCAGAGAACTTCAGCTACGCGCTGACGGGACTCTACACAGACATATACAGGAGTAGCTAACCCCTGGCAGGAGCCTCTAGCGATGGGCTAGTAACGCTCCTCAAGAGCACCTCACTGTAGGTCGTCTCTTCCTCTAGCCAGTCCCGGGATACGCCAAATTCTTTCACTGCCACTCCACAGATAGAAAGTAGATACCACACAGTTCCTCTTCGGCGGCGGCTGACTTAATCGACAAGCAGATTTAAGCAGAGAGATGTTAGCCTGCCCTGGGTGACTGCTTGTCTCAATACCATTGCAGTCCTACGTTGTTGTTGTGTTGATTTAGGGGCGACGACGATCGTGGGATCGGATGCGCCCCAGGATGATTGGGGAGTCCCAGGAGTCCCTCAGGGTGACAAGCACCGCCCCGCTCCACACAGAGAACACCAGGTAGCAAACCAAAACGCTGTCCCCATTTAAACGCAAAAAGTCATCCGGTGTCCCCCGGCAGAGCAGAAGCCGGCCGCCCACCACGGCTGAGGGCACACCAGGAGCCCACCAAGACCCGCCAACCCCCGGCACCTCTCGCCAAGCCGGCCCCCGAACACCGTCACACCGCCGGGAGAACCAGCCAGTTCCAAGGCGATAAGTGCGCCAGGCGTCGTACAACCAGACCGCTGAAAAAGGGATGCCAAACGGCATTAGCAAAGCCAAAACGCGAAAACAAGACGTGACCAGGCAGCCCCCAGGCGGAGGAGGTGTCCAGAAGCCGCTCGGCTTCAAGGTTGAACCAAGAGTCCCGCAGTCCTACGTCGTCTCTGTGGATACAGACACGTCATCAGTAAACTGGCCGGTACTGGTGGAACTAGGAAATACCACTTACTGATTCTGGCATTGACATTCAGTTCATATCACAACAGATGGCGCTGATTTCTAGTCGCCACCTCACCAGAGGTCATCCACAACGACTCCTCTGGCTGACCTAGGCAGGAATCTTGAGCCATTTTCAGATATCAGATGCCACCAGATGTCATTGTCCACATTACGTCAGAATCTGTGGGGTGAGGGTGCATTTCCGATGGATCCTTTCATATAAAAGGGGTGACGCCGAGGAAAATAAGACTCGCGTCCCTACCAAAACCAAATCAGAGGGAGCAGACTCACAGATGACGCTGACATCGCTACTCCATACTCCGACGATGTAGTCGGGTTCGTAACAACTACCAACCTTTAAAAACATCATTAACTGTAATTAAAACAGCCCGAAGCCGACGGAGAACCCTTTACAGCAGTCAAACGTGGTATACATGTACACTTGCCGCCCACAAAGGATGTAGCCTTCAATCTAAGAACATAGGTATGACATCGACTAAGCTGACGAGGTTTTTGACGTGTCATCTTCACTCAGATGCCCCCAAAAAATCACGTGAGACAAGCCCATGACACCACCCTAACAAGATAAATGTTGAACGTGTATTATAGAACGTGTATTATAGAAAAAACCCAAGATGTAAGACGATAAATGTTGAATAAAAACACGTGTATTATAGAAAAAAAACCAAGATGTAAGACGATTACAAATTCTTGTAGCAATCCACATGAAAATAGAACAAACTACCATAAATACCCAAAGTACGGAACAATTCACTTTACCCAAGAACAAGACCGAAACATGACATAGAAGACACTGCTCGACTTGCTATACCCACTACACCTGATTAATCTTTGTGTGTGCTTTGTCACCTATTTTCGCTTTACTTTTCCCCTCTCATGCATTATGTTGTTGTTTAAGATTCAGCTACCAGAAACAAACAGTTCCAAGTAGCACGGGCTATGTTGAGCCCGTAACGTACCTGGCACAGGAGCGGAGCAAGTAGCACGGGCTATGCATTGTTGTTATTTCAGATTTAGCTAATCAGAACGTGTCCATGTAGCACGGGCTATGGTGAGCCCGTAATTGAGTTCGGTTATTCGCGATAACCTTGTTTCTGTGATATTTGGGTCAAACTTTAAAATGGAGGAGGGAATTCCTCCTTTTTCCCTGTTTATTTATCGCTTTTGTTTTAGTGCACTGGTTTTAGTCTTGTTTTATTAACATTATCTGTATGTAGATACAGATCATTGTAGATACTCTGTATGTAGATACAGATACAGATCATTTCTAATCATTGTAGTCGCGGTGGAATGTGCATCTAATGCAGCTGCTGTCATTGGATTAATGTTGAGGTTGATGCGCAGGCCTTCAATAGCTTCACATTCCAGTAAGTAGTACAATAGCTTCTACTTCTATTTCACAGATGTGACACTCTTTAACTATTGGGTTCATTACCTCCCAGCGGCACTTGTAACCAAGTCTGAGTCTGTGTATGGCTACTACAATGTCTCTGGATATCTTTTTGTCAGGCTTGAAAGAGGAGTAACCAGTGGCTTGTTGCAGTGGATCTTCCTTCCGCTACTTTGGCTGTGGCGACTTTTGATAGTTGAGAATATTTTCTCCTTGATTTGCTTTTCTTCCTTAATCTGTGAAAAACTTGAAGGTATTTGAACCTGTACAACAGGTAGAGCAGTGGCAGTTTTTGCTAGTGAGTCTGCCTTTTCATTACCATCTATGCCAATGTGACTTGGTATCCAATTTAGGGTGATTGACAGCCCTAGATTATGGGCTTCTTTTTCTATATGTTGGATTTCTGTGAGGAGTTGTATGTGCGCTGACTGGATAACAATGCCTGGAGCGAAGATTTAGAGTCGGTATGAATGATGATAAATTATTCTCAATTGTACAGTTTATTCCCTCCTTCAGGGCATATAATTCTGTTTGCAATGTTGAGCACCCACTATTCATGTTCCAGTAAGCTTCATGGTTGATAGTGTAAACTGCTGCCCCAGCAGAACCTTTCTGCTCGTTGTGGGTCTAGAGATTTTCATTTGTTTCCATTTGTTGTTCTATTACTTCCTTGAGCCTCTGCGGGGCACATGCTGATTTTTTAACTGGTAATTCTTCAATGAATATCTTTAGATTCGATTCTTGGAGTAGGCTGCCGAAAGTGTTGATATGGTCTATCTTCCCCTTTGTTTTTAATGGCCCATTTCAGGTCCACTTTCTCTAGAATCTTGACCGGATCATCCATCCATGAGCTTGTTTTATATTGAATGTTTTTCTGAAAGGATCTCTGTATGCTGTCTTTGATTGACAGTCTGCCGGTTGTTCCAATAAGTTTTCCTATTATGTTGGCTATCCTTTGTTTCATCCTTTTTTCTAATGCTGGTAAATTGGTTTCCATTCTAAGGTTCTCAGAGCATCATTTTGAGAAACTTAACCAATGGCAATAACCCATTTCTCACTGAGGGATGTAAGAGCAGGGGCAGCATAGTCGATGAGTGACCTAACTGCTTGAACGTAGTACATTTTGAGTATTGGTAGAGATCAGGGAGATCTGGTCAGGGAGCGCAAAGTTGAGTTTCTGGCTTTACAGCGTTGCCAAAGATATTCAATTTCTTGAGTGAATTTCAACTGGTTGTCTATTATGACTCCTAGGTACAAAAGGGGTGACGCCGAGGAAAATAAGACTCGCGTCCCTACCAAAACCAAAAAAGACCACCACTATTAACAATTTCATGTCCTTGTATTGCCAGTCTGTTGTCGTGAGTTCTCATTTTAACGGCCATTGCTATTGTTTTATTGGTGTTTATTTTCTCTGATATGCATTCCGCTTCCCTGATGATAATATGTAGGCATTTTTGTGCATGCATGGTTCCTTGCTTCTTTGCCATTGATGATGACCACAAAGTCGTCTGCATAGTTAAGAAGTTTGGCTTTTGGTAGCTTGAGCTTCTTGAATTGTTCCATGAGACACATTCCTCCCTGCGGAGTTCCATTTTCCAGCCTCTTTGAGGTCGATGTTTTTCCTTGGAATTTGACCTTTGGCAAAGAACAAAGGTTTGTCTTTTGATTTCCTTATCCAAAAGGAAATAAGGCTATGCCTTATTCTTGACCCATTTGTATAGGTCTACTTTTCTTCACCTTCATAAATCTAACACGACCTGTACTTGAGAATGAACAATGTACGTTCGAAACTTTGTGGAAATTCTATAATAAGTGTAATACGTTCTACAGTAATTTATTTTTTTTCTTCGCCTCGAACGAGAGACCTTTGGAGAACTCCTCTTCCAATTAAACCAAGATGCTAGAGCAAGAAAATAATAAACAAGGATAATTAATACCTGGGTTATTGCATAAATATTACGTTTATTTAGGTTTAATACATAAACAAGAAAATATTATTATTTATGTTTATTACATAAACAAGAAAATAATCAATACCGAATATACAGTCGTATTCAATGAAACATGTTTAAATGAAAACCTGCTGCCAGTATACACCAATATATATATAGGTTGGGTATAACATTAGGTTTTATATATTATAATACTTGCACTTCGGTCCGTCCTGGAATGGTCCAGGACGGACCGAAACGTCGTCGTCCTTCTATACTGTGTGGTCTGGTCAACATTCTTCAGCCACGTTATTGTGACTCATCGCCTGCATTAGGTTTTATATATTATAATACTTGCACTACACTACACACAGAAATCACAATAGCATGATGCATCAATACTCTTATAATACTTGTATTTTCAACTGTTTTCAAGGATGTTTTCATTTTCAGCTTGTTTTTTTATTATGAAATACCATTTTCCCAGGTAATATTCAAGCCAATAAACATTATTGTAATTTAGATATTATATTTTACTATTCACAATTCAATTACTTAAAAACATTATTATATACATAATTACTTATTATTATATACATAATTACTTATTATTATATACATAATTACTTATTATTATATACATAATTACTTATTATTATATACATAATTAGTTATTATTATATACGTAATTAGTTATTATTATATAAATAATTAGTTATTAAGCAAAGGCTTGTTGCTTCAGCG
The DNA here is from genome assembly GCA_020271785.1 of Procambarus virginalis. Taxonomy (NCBI): domain Eukaryota; kingdom Metazoa; phylum Arthropoda; class Malacostraca; order Decapoda; family Cambaridae; genus Procambarus; species Procambarus virginalis. The sequence continues at coordinate 73,469 of WNGS01137532.1, forward strand.
CAACCAGCGGGACACCAGCCAGGTGGAGACCAGTCTTATACAGGGTCAAGTACCGGCCACAAGTCGCCCGAGAACTCAGCCTCACCAAATGCGAGTTCGTACATGAAAACTATAATGTAAGAACTCAATTTTTCACCCAAAAACTAATAACATTAATCTTGGCGAAACGTATCAAAGTGCTTTTTGAGAAGAACGAGTTACGAGAGCTTGCCACGATCACCGGGCGGTCGACGCATTGCTGCCAAACATCTTATTACTAAAAACCTTTGTCAGCGATATAAGTGGCCCAGATTTTCGTGCCATACGAAACGTGAAGACTGTTAATATGACTATTTTAGAGACCATTGTCCAGTACTCAGTTGTTTGAATTGTCATTCTGCTATCAGTGTCGATGGCAGCAGGAATGATGGGTCCAGGGATGAGATACATCCCGTCGGTTCCAGAGAAGATTAGACGACTACGGTAACGTTGTTTGTTGTTTTGGATTTAGCTACTCAGAACGGGCTATGGTGAGCCCGCAAATCAGTTAATCGCGATAATCTTGTTACTACGGTAACGTAAAACTGAATTCCTGTACTACTACTACAGTCCAGTAATACAACAGCACCGTGACGTGGTCCGCTCACTCCCTCGATGAAGATGTAAGTGGTCATTATGTGTTATCGTCGGCGAGTATATAAGACTCTACACGTCACCTCCCTCCGCCTCTTTCCCCAACCCGAGAACATTAGGAAATCCCACAGCTGAGAAAAGCACAGGGTGACATGACTACTGTATTCAAGTGAATGTTAGAACATAGGAATGAAGATAACTGCAGAAGACCTATTGACCCTTACGAGACAGCTCCTATTTATAACCACTTAATCGCATTAAATATATCTAAATATAATTAATAATGATTCACAACATCATGGCCGTTCATGTTTAACAAATTTGTTACCATTTTATTGCTATATTAAGTTGTATTTGCTATACTAAGTTGAATTAGGGCATGGATATACCAAAGGAAACAAAGTTAGCATAAACAGCGTTAAGTCACTGTGGAAAATGTTGTAAGTAGGGTGCCTCAAGGCTCGGTATTGGACCTTTGTTGTTTATATATATATAAATGATTTAGATTCAGGTTTGAGAGAGCAACATTTGCAAATATGCCGACGTACAAAAATTGGTATGGAAATTAACACGGAAGAAGAGACTCACTACATTCAAGTTGATCCAAATAGGGTTTTGAAATGGTCAAAAGAATGGCAGATGCAGTTTAATGCTGATAAATGTAAAGTTTTGTGGCGAGGATAGAGTTAGGTGATAGAGTTACACACGAGCTAGATGGTGATGAGATTGCGAGGTCGGATTGCGAAAGGGATCTGGGAGTTATGATTAGAAAGAATTTAAGACCAAAGATCAATGTTCGTAATAAGGCAAATAGGACACTGGGATTCATGTATATGAGTGGATTGGGTGGTTATAAATAGGAGCTGCCTCGTATGGGCCAATAGGCCTTCTGCAGTTGCCTTTGTTCTTATGTTCTTATGTTCATTCACTGGAAAGGCGAAGAGTTAGGGGTGACATGATAGAGGTTTACAAGTGGATGAATGGACATAACAAAGGGGATATTAATAGGGTATTAAAAGTATCAACACAGGACAGAACGCGAAACAATGGGTTATAAATTGATAAGTTTAGATTTAGGAAAGACTTGGGTAAATACTATGGTTCAGTAACAGGGTTGTTGATTTGTGGAACCAATTGCCGCATAACATTGTGGAGGTGGGGTCCCTCGATTGTTTCAAGCATGGGTTGGACATGTATATGAGTGGGATTGGGTGGTTATAAATAGGAGCTGCCTCGTATGGGCCAATAGGCCTTCTGCAGTTGCCTTTGTTCTTATTTTTCTTATGTAATCAGTCTTTCATGTGGCACTGTATCGAAAGCTTTGCTAAAGTCAAGGTACACAACATCACAATCCTTACCACTATCAACTGCCTCAACTATTCTAGAATAAAAAGATAACAAATTTGTTAAACATGAGCGGCCATTTATAAAACCATGTTGCGACTCAATTATTAATTTATGTTTTTCAAGATGAAGACGAATTTTATTTGCTATTATAGATTCGAGTAACTTTCCCACAATAGACGTTAGGCTAATTGGTCGATAGTTAGACGCAAGTGATCTATCTCCTTTCTTAAAAACTGGTATCACATTAGCAACTTTCCAAAACTCTGGCACTCTGCCTGACTTTATTGATTTATTAAATATGATTGATGACAGTGGGTCACAAAGCTCCCCTTTGCATTCTTTAAGCACCCTGGCAAACACTTCATCCGCCCCTGGGGATTTGTTTGGTATGAGTTTTTCTATTTGTTTAAGAAAATCCTCCCTGGTAACTGCTAAACTCGTCAACCTGTCCTCGTTCCTACCCACATAGACTTGTTGGGCTTGAAGGCATATTGTTAAGTTCCTCTTTAGTAAATACAGATACAAAATATTTTTATTAAATACTACTCATCTCTTCATCACTATCTGTTATTGACCTATCTCAGTTTTTTATAGGCCTATCCTTTCCCTAGTGTTAGTTCGATATAACTGAAAAAAACCTTTAGGATTTGTCTTTGCTTGCCCTGCTATACGAACTTCATAGTTTCTTTTTGCTTTCCTTATCTCTTTTTTAACATTTTTACCAGTTGAACGAATTCCTGTTCTAAAGTGACCTCCCCATTTTTAATCCTTTTGTACCAAGCTCTCTTTTTACGTATAAGGTTTTTCAAATTCTTGTTATCCACTTTGGGTCATTAGTATTCGATCTATTCAATTTGTGTGGTATACTACGTTCCTGTGCTTTGTTTAGAATATTCTTAAATAAGTTATATATTGAATCCACATCGACATCCCCATTTACATCACCTATCACTGGGTTCATGTCTCGCTCCAAGTCCGGCCCCACACGCCATACCCAAGACGTTCCATATTTATTTATGGGTTGTTATTATTTATGGGTTATGGGTTATTTATGGGTTGACTTTCAGGGTTGTTGATACGAGCTAGATGGTGTTGAGATTGCGAAGTCGGATTGCGAAAGGGATCTGGGAGTTATAATTAGTAAGAATTTAAAACAAAAGAATCAATGCATAAATGTTCGTAATAAGGCAAATCGGACACTCGGATTTATTAATCGCAGAGTAAGTAACAAGACCCTGGTGTGTTCTCAAGCTATATCTTGCTCTGGTTAGGCCCCATTTAGATTATGCAGTTCAGTTTTGGTCGCCATATTATAGAATGGATATAAATTCACTTGAACGTGTCCAGCGTAGAATGACTAAGTTAATTCCCCAAATTAAAAATCTTTCATATAAAGAAAGATTAACGAAGTTTAACTTGGATTCACTGGAAAGGCGAAGAGTTAGGGGTGACATGATAGAGGTTTACAAGGGGATGAATGGACATAACAAAGGGAAACACGGGAAAATAATATTTTAGATTTAGTGTTAACTAACAGGGAAACACAAATTAATGACATCGAAATAGGGAGTGAGCTAGGGAACAGTGATCACAAAGAAATCAGATTTGGCATAGATGGAATAGACCTGTAGGAGAAAATTCTATTAAAGTGCCAGATTTTCGAAAACTGATTTTAATAGCCTAAGAAATTTTTGGGTCAAATTGATTGGAAAGTCTTGGGTATGGGTGTGGGCCGGTCTTGGAGCGAGACATGAACCCAGCGATAGGTGATGTAAATGGGGATTTCGATGTAGATTCAATTTATAACGTATTTAAAATATTCTAAACAAAGCACAGGAACGTAGTATACCACACAAATTGAATAGATCGAATACTAATGACCCAAAGTGGATAACAAAGAATTTGAAAAACCTTATACGTAAAAAGAGAGCTTGGTACAAAAGGATTAAAAATGGGGAGGTCACTTTAGAACAGGAATTCGTTCAACTGGTTAAAAATGTTAAAAAAGAGATAAGGAAAGCAAAAAGAAACTATGAAGTTCGTATAGCAGGGCAAGCAAAGACAAATCCTAAAGGT